>JBBBDQ010002040.1:3212500-3215000 GCA_037127315.1 Ascarosepion bandense
GACGTGGAGGGCCATGATCGCCTGCGTCCTGAAGGGACAGGGCACATAGAAGAAGAAGAAGAAGAAGAAGAAGAAGAAGAAGAAGAAGAAACTAATATTTAGATTCAGTTAAACTATTCCAAAGATAATTTTTAACATTAAACTTCGTAACAGACGTAAAAATTATAGACATATAAAATATGAACACAGAGAAAAAAAATTCCTCCTAAAAGATAGAGAGGGAAAATTAAAGATAAAAAAAATATATACATAAACAATTAATGAATTTAAAAAAGAAAAAAATTAGGGACTGATCTTAAAATTACATTCACAATTATTAACTGATATTAAAATGTTAAACATAAAACAAAACTTACCAAAGTACTTTTTTAAAACATTTCTCATTTTTTTAAACATATTACAAAAATCACTGTTTTAATAAAAAAAAAATTTAAAAAAAGGTTGACAAGAGAAACTATTATACTGAAAATTAAATACAATTATCAAGATAATTACGAAATCGCCAATGTTCAAAGAAAAAAAAACATAATATATACTCTCACAAGAGTTTAACATTACCAAAAAAGTCAATTTTCAACCGATTTAAATATATATATATATATATATATATATATGTATATATATATATATATATATATATATATATATATATACACACACAGCCCTACATATATCCAATATCTTTTAAAAAATTAATCAGTTTGTCTGACGATAGCAAATAAATAAATAAACAATTAATAAATTTAAAAAAGAAAAAATTAAGGACTGATCTTAAAATTACATTCACAATTATTACCTGATAGTAAAATTTTAAACATAAAAAAACTCACACCTATCTCACTGAATATGTTAGCTCTATCACTGATATTGGGCGCTTTCAAATAAGTACCGCATATATATAATATATATATCAAATTGCATACATACATACATCTATCTATCTATCTATCTATCTATCTATAGTCATCCGCAGACAGATCCGTTTCGCTCATCAGTACGGTTAGACATCCGATTGCTTTTACCTAGGATTAAAACCCGACCGAATAAACGTCAGTCGGCGATTCTACTTCTGATCTATGGGCGCTTGGTAGAAGGAGGCAGATTTTAGCGTATGATGTATCATACGCCAGTGGTTAGAGTGCTTTAATTCATTACTGAATGAACGATGCGTAGATGCTAGAGTAGCTACTGTTTTTTCAGATTCTACCATTCTTCCAGAGTGTTCAATCAGGGTGTGAGAGCGTAACACATTTCACACACACACACACACACACACACACACACACACATATATATATATACATATATATATATGTGTGTGTGTGTGTGTGTGTGTGTGTGTGTGTGTGTGTGTTTGTGTGCGCGCGTGCGCGTGTGTCTAAAAATAACGGATCAAAAATGCAATGGGAAAATAGGGCAATATATACTTATTTTTCAACTTTTACATTCATCATAGCCAGATGGTGCATAGGGCAGCAACTTTTTGTTGCTGTTTCTGTAACAAACTGCTTTTTACGGGGTAGGGTTGTTAGCCCTGGACCCACCACCGGAGGACCATTCTCGGTCCTTACGCTTACAGCACCTGTTATTCCCAAATGGTAACCCATTTAATTATTGACCAGGCTCGACGTTGCTTAACTTCTGTGATCAGACGGGAACCGGTGTATTCAACACGTTATAGCCGTAGACAATATTTGCACTAGAACATGTAAATTACTACTAAAAAGATATGTTATACCTCATTTTCGTTTTAATTTAAATTCTAATCTTTCGCCTGATTTCATTGGCTTAAACTCTTCTCAAGATCTTTTATGTTTTTTCTTTACTTCCACTTCCTTTGTCTTGTCATTATTTTTCTTAACATTCTCGCTTTTTGACATTTTCTCTCTATTTTCTCTATAGTTTGGTTAATTTCTTAGATGTTCTTCTTTCTGATTGACATGATTTTCTCTCCTCTTTTTTTTTCTTTTTGGCTTACGGCCATATCGCGTTGAATACACCGGTTCTTGCTCGATCACCGAAGTTAAGCAACATTGAGACCTGGTCAGTACTTAGATGGGTGACTACTTGAGAATACCAGATGCCGTAAGCGTTTAGTGACGGATGTGCGTCGTGGTGTGAGCCGAGTTCGAATTCCAGTTGAATACCTTGCATTTACTTAAGCACTGGTACCCTGGGGAAAGGTATTAATCTGTCCTTTCCCTCCAGTTATGGGTTAAATAACACGGTAGGACTTGGGGACCCTGCCCTTAAAAACAAATCCCAATGAATCTTGATACTCGAAAAGAAAAAAAATATTACTAGACACAAAAGCTTATATAAAAACAACAATAAATTGTTGAAAGAAAAGGTATTACCAGCAAAAAAAAAAATAGTTGGAAATGAATGACCCGCCGAGGTGTTGATTTGCCATAAAAACAAAACAACCAACTTTTCCTTTTTCTTCTTTTCTTTACTTCTCCTTTTTCTTCTTTGTTTATTAAACCTTTTACCTTGTATT
>JBBBDQ010002040.1:3217500-3320000 GCA_037127315.1 Ascarosepion bandense
AAGCCTTCATCACTCTAAACAATTCTTTGTGTGGCAGTCTAACTGAGTTAAACACTCATACGTCGAAATCGACGGGAGAGTCAATAATAATAATAATAATAATAATATATATATATATATATATATATATATATATATATAGAGAGAGAGAGAGAGAGAGAGAGAGAAAGAAAAATTTAGATATACTGCAATTTCATGGGTAATACGTATTTCACCACCACCAATGATCTCCTTGCGGTTCGTCAGACCCAAAGGATACAACAGTTAATCTTCAAAATATCCCCCTAAAAGCTTTATACATAGACGCTCACAAGTCCATATTTAGAATTGACATTTGTAACGGTAATTTACAACAGAAAATTCCTCGCTCATTCCCCACCCCCCCAAAAAAAAACCCAAAGTGAGAAAAAAAGAAAAAAGTAGACAGTTGATAAATAGAAAGAAGAAAAAAAAAAGAATAGAAATAGAAATAGAAAGAAAAAGAACATTATACAAAGAAATGAATGTTAAAATCAAGTATCGACACAACGTCTATAGCAATCCGTCTGCTTTCTTAGAAAAACATGACGTGGAAATTTCACATTGAAATTTAGTTTTAAATATTTAATTAAATTTAAGTTTTAAATGGGATATATTTACGCTAATAGACAATAAATTGTGAATAATATTTTTTAATACAAATTTTAATACAAATTAAAAACAACTACCAATATTATTATTTTAAAAATACAGTTAAAATGATTAAAACTTATAAAAGAAAACAAATATTATAATTAAATATAGGAAAAATGAAAAATTAGAAAGATGATAAACGTAAAAATGAGAAAGAAAAAAGCAAAGAAAGTGAATATATATATATATATATATATATATATATATATATATATATATATATATATATACAGGACTCTGAAGAAAGAATTTTGTTAGAAATATAAAAACACTATTTCAATAAAAAATATCAAAGGCATCTCACGATAAGTAATTTTATTTAGAATGTTATTATTAGAGAAATGTTTTTAATTAATTTTAGAAACTTCAGTCCAACCTTGGTGCTAGCCATTGGTTAAAAGGAGGGCTATACGAAAAGATTTTTTTTATTTCTATTTCAATATATTTACTGTTATAGTCCTGTTTGTTTATATATATTTAATATCATGTTTTATAGTCACTGTTCTTTAGAGAATTATTATAAATAACCTTTATGTTCATAAAATACTTCACCAGCAGAATTTTTACTAATTCTATATTCTATGGAAGAAAAAACATGTTTTATTATAGGGCGTGATTAGACTTTGGGTGGATATATAATAGATATTCGTTAGGTTTTATGTATGGTTGATAAGTATCATTTACTAAGTCTAGTGTTACCTCAAGGAAGTTTACTACTTTTAAATTAATGTTGATTATTACTTTTCTCTATAAATTCGTTTTCAAACTTTTTCGGTTTTAACATGTGTGGAATTTTGTACTATCATGCCCATCATCTCTATAGAATTTTAAGTCATGAGCGTTAATATCATAGTGTGCAGTGAGGTTGTACAGAGTAATTAAACCAATTAGATCGCAAGGCACAGCAGAGTCTAATGCACCCATTGTTATGTCAAATTGGTCACCAGAATTATTTTTTACCTATTGTTTTTTGTTTTGGTTAAGGACGGATGCTTTAGCGGCCAAACTAATATTATATTCCTTCTTTATTAAGTACGAATAATGTGCAGAGAATTCCTGTGCCAAGGTGAATAAATGCTTGGAAACTGACGGGTAATAATCAACTATGTCAAATTAGGTTAAAGAACAACAGTTTTTATAATTTATATTGCAAAACCAATTTATGAAATCAGTTGTATTAGTCCAATGTAGTAATCAAGTCTTTTGTCTGATTTGGTTATAAATCCGATCTAGAACAATTTTAATGATTTTTCTGATTTCTGGCCTAATAGGGTTGATAATTCTAATGGGTAGATTTGTCTCAAAATTATTTTTGTGTTTTTTAAAGTTGTGCAAGCATCCTCAGTCCAAAGTTTGCTAATTTTGTTAGTAATTTTAAGTTTTTTCGTAAAATGCATTTCATAAGCCATTGTAATAAACAATTAATATATATATATATATATATATATATATATATATATATATATATATATATATATATATTATCCTGCGTCGAGGTCATGGCTCGGAGTTTCATGCGGCATGCAATCATCAGGTGCATATTTCAAATTAACGGTTAAATAGATATAAATTTAAGTTCATTGAAGTTTAACTTTCAAATTTAAATTTTTATCTACATGTAACCTATGAATAATTAAAATTTTAATCTTATTAATAATAAAACGGTAACATAACTTATAACGTAAATCGCCTGAAGACAACACACGGTAGAAACCTAGGTCACGTAATAACTCGTTTGCAAATGAAAAATATTCAAAAGTTCTACAATATTATTGTATTGAACACGTTTAAATACAACTGTGTACTGGTATAACTTTATTATGACCAAAAACTAAGTTATTAGATAATAATAATAATAATACACACACACACACACACACACACACACACACACACACACACACACACACATATATATATATATATATATATATATATATATATATTTGATTAGTGGTACAAACTTCCGCTATAAATAGACAAAATATTTTTATTACCACACATGATAATGGTATTTCTAAATTTTATTTTTTTAAAAATACCATCACTATGCTTGGTAATGAAAAGTATTTTACTATTTATAGCGGGAATATATATATATATATATATATATTGGATGATTATTTTTCGTTTATATAAGCTTAGCTAAAAACGAACAAAAATCTTTATATAAATAACTTTTGTTTTACTTGTTCTCTATTTCAAACAAGTTTAATAGCTTTTCGATGGAAATTGAATATAAATAATCAAATGACTGAATTCTTTTCGAATTAATATCTCATTATGAAAGAACACGTGTTATAATATTGTGACTATATCTGATGTGCGATATTTCAAATGTCGCGTCTTCACGAATTGCGTAGGATTATTTAAAGTATCTCATCATGCGAGTTTTCATATCTACAAAATCACGCGATATTTGATGTGCTTATGTCATTTATTTTCTAAATAAATATATTTTGTTTGATTTTTTGTAAATTTGATGAAACGTTATACATACTGGACTATTTGTTCGTGATGCTTAATGTTTCTCGTATTTCTAATCGGATTTTTGCATTTTGTCTCATTTATTTCGTTTTTTTTTTTTACTTGGTTTAGTTGGTGATAAGTGATTTGTTTGCAATATGTGCGTTATGCTGCCGTGGATATCGGCTCGGAACGAAAAATGGGAGAACCGAGTTCGAATTCCAGTTGAATTTGTTGCATTTACTTATGCGCAAATACCCTTGGGAAAAGGTATTAACCCTGCTCTTCTTCCTCCAGTGTTAAATAACACGACAAATTGGGTCCTATAGCCTTGGTTGGTAAATAACACGACAAATTGGGTCCTATAGCCTTGGTTGGTAAATAACACGACAAATTGGGTCCTATAGCCTTGGTTGGTAAATAACACGACAAATTGGGTCCTATAGCCTTGGTTGGTAACCAATCTACTCCAGAAAGTAATGGAAACCTATTACAGAAAAATCTTGTGCCCAGTCAGTCAAATCTCTCTCGAAACATGATTGCCAATGGTGTATCACGTGTGGCTTCTGACTGATTATCGAATAAGTGGCAAGTTAATAGGCGCAATAATTAAGAGGTTTTGTATTATTATTATTATTATTATTATTATTAGTAGTAGTAGTAATAGAAAAGTCTTCTTCATGTTTGCAAGGAAATTCATAGATAATATTGGTCTGTTAATGTTTTCATTTTATTGGTTTTTAATTTGTTTTAACAATTGATTTTTCATTTACTTCTTTTTTGTAGATGCTATTTATCGATTTATTATGTTCCATAAAACTATACTATACGCCTGAAAACCATGCCACTAGTTGACCCAAGCCTTGTGAGTGAAATTGGGTGGACGGTTTCCTTTGAGAAGACGTCGATGGCTGTGCTAACTTAAAGTCACAAGTCATCCTGATCGAATGCTTTATCGTCCAGACTTTGTTAAGATTGTTGTTCACTCAAGATAGACACGCTTCCATCCAGAAACTGTAACTAAGGCCCGCTTAGCATAGTTGCAGTTGGGCTTTGTGTGCGTTGAACAAACAAGTTTGCTTGAGCAAGCATCTGCAATAGAGATTAGCTAGCCGCCCATGTAGACAGGCCTCCTCTGATACAAGTGCGCAATCATACATACATACAAACATATGTATGTTCCATATATATTCTTAACATCAGTTACACTCTTGTTGGTTTCTATAAAATAGTTTAATATTTTTCTAAGTTTAATTTAATTTTTCAAACAATATTTTGAACCGATTCACCCCAAGCAATGTAATAAAGTTACTAGAGCTCGAGGGGTTAGTGAGTGTAAGAGAATATGTGAAAAATGAAAAAAAATGCTTTTAATAATTTCACCCAAAGCAAGGCGGCACTGACACTGATGTGCAAGGGGCTACATAAGAGAGTTTAAGTTATAGGCAGAAGGAGAGTGAAGAGAAAGACGAAACAGCAACAGAGGGTGAAAGAGGAAGGGCAAGAGAAGGATGTGAAGACAGGAGTGAAGACAGTTGCGAAAGTAGAGAGAATGGAAAAAGAATAAGATAGACGGGGTGATGTAGAAAAGACTAGAGTTAAGTGGATAAGAGATGGGAATCGACTTTGCATTTAAATTCCTGGAGGTTGTAGCCGTCAGAAAGCAAGTCTATGGAAGGGAGTTCCACAGACGGGAAGCGCGACAAAAGAAGCTAATGGAGTAAAATTGTCGCCTGTATTTGGTTGATTATATGTGAATATGGGGAAAATATCTTATTAAGGAGCAAGGACAATAAAAAGAACGACGATTCAAAAGACAGAAGATAGCGATTGGCATAACGCTTAAATTTTTGAAGATCAAAGTTTATTGGAAATGACGACGCATATATAAATAAAATAATGTTTTTTTTTATATATAAAACAGACATACAGGATCGTTAGGCCTTTTTAGTAATTATTTTTGCCTAATATATATGTATATGTATGTGTGTGTGTGTGTGTGTGTGTGTGTGTTAAAAACATTAGCTACTCTGGCATGTACGCATCGCTCATTCCGTAATGAATTAGAGCACTCTGGCTATTGGGCGTGTATAATGATAATGTATATGCTAAAACGTCTGCCTTCTTTTACCGAGCGCCCATAGCCCAGAGGTAGAATCGCCGAATGACGCCAATTCAGTCGGGTTTCTATCCTGAGTTAAAAGCAATCGGAGTCTAACCGTACTGATGAGCTGTGATACAGCGAAACAGATCTGTCTGCAGATGACTATATATATATATATATATATATATATATATAGTTATGAATTAATTGGACATTGCGACACGGAAATTTCTATGTTTCGAGAGAGATTCTCTTCATCAGGCAATGTTTGATGTTGGTTCTACAAAATGATTTGCATTTAAATATAAAAACCTTCAGTTTGCTGTTTATGTATGCGGGAAGATATAAAATTGACATGTGTGTTTCTTTTTACTAATCAGAGCGAAGATTCATTTTGGAATTTGGCCCCAAAGAATACATACTAACTTTTTCTCCTTTTTCCTCCTTTACTCAAATTGAAAAAAAAAAAGAAAAAAAAAAGAAAAGAGTGAAAAGATTGGAAAAGCCAGAAACCACATCCTAAAGAAGGAACAATCTTCTCATTAATTTTTTGGCGGTATATATATATATATATATATATATATAGGAATAGTATACATTATAAAAACAGTAGCTACACACGCATCTACACATCTTCCTTTCAGTAATGAATTTAAACACTCTCAGCAACTGGCTTGTGTTTACATTGTATATAACATGCTAAAGTCCGTCTTCTTCTACCGATAGCCCATAGCCTAAAGGTAGAATCGCCGACAGATGTCAATTGGGTCGGGTTTCAATCCTGGCTAGAATTAATCGGATGACTAACTGTACTGATGAGCTGTGATACAGTGAAACAGATTTGTCGGCGGTTGATTACCTATAAAACTTTTATTGTTAAATATCACATACAATGGATGGAATCATGAACCGTTCTAAACATTGCATTTTCGCTTTGATTTCAGTTGAAAATAAAGATAAAAATTGCAAAATTTGGATATTTTTTATTATACTGATTATAAGCTTTCGGATCACATGAGCCATCTTCAGAGAGGTTACAGGGACGTTAACATAAAGACATCCACCATCAAAGATGATATCATCGTGTGTTCACATTAAACATTGCTATGCGACGATAACAGTCACCGAATAACAGACGCAGTTCGTAAATTTGTAATGTGGTTCTATGAAGTCACACCGCGTGAGGGATTGAAATGTTAACAGAACCATATGTCTAAATGCAATGTAATGTTTTGTTACCAAACTGAAATGTGATTTTATTAAGTGTGGGTTATATATATATATATATATATATATATATATATATATATATATATATATATATTCTAAACATATGCTGTTAAATATAAGAGACAATGAATATCTATTATGTTTAATCATGAGCCGCTCTAAACGACGTATTTTTGCTTTAATTTCAGTTGAAAATAAAAACAAAAATTCTCCAACATTTGGATAATTATTTATTGATTTTCTTCTAAGCTTTCGGCTCACATGAGCCATCTTCAGAGAGGTTTTTTAGACTGAAAAATTATAACATCCACCATCGCCGACGATTTTATTTTCTGTTGACATAAAACTCCGCTTGGCAACGGCAATAATTACCAAAAATAATAAACGCAGTTCTTAAATTTGCGATGCGGTTTTATGACATCACACCGCGTGATAGCGAGAAATGACAACAAAACCATGTAGTCAAATGCAATGTAATATGTTATTTCCGGATTTAAAGTTGATTTTATTGAGTTTTGGTTGTTTAGATTTGATGTACATGGCTTCCAATATCTGCAGGTTCCTCTTAATGTGTGTATGAGTAAGGATGACCGTATTGTTGACCAAAATCTGTCTGATATTACCTACATGTTTATGTTTTCCAGAGAAATATATATATATATATATATATATATATATATATATATATGTAATGAATTATTTTGAACATTATTTTTACCGATACTAGTATTTAAGTAGATATTCTGTTTTTAATTAAACAGTATTTAAGTATATCTACTTAAATACGAGTATCGGTAAAAATAATGTTCAAAATAATTCATTACAAATTGTCGATTGCTTATCACCAAGTTTCGTTAAAATTCGTTAATTTCCGTAACACACACACACACACACACACACACACACACACACATATATATATATATATATAAAATTAATCTCAAGTTATATTGCAGAAAAGAGTTGGAAAAACCTTACCTAAATAATTTTAAATAAAGTTATTAAGAAATTAATTAAATTACATTCAGCTATTGTGAGCATTATACTAAACCAAATATTTTAATCTTCACTTATGTAAAAACATAAAACATGAAAATAAATAAAAATTAAAAAACTGATAAAATATAAAATATAGAAGCGAGACGAAAAATCCTAGGACTAGAGTGTAAAGAGGCTAAAAGGAGTGTGAGGTATTATTTAAAATATTCAGTCGTGAATGGCTAAAAAGAAGAAATGAACAAATAATATTAGGGGAAATAAATTGTAGATTAATAAAATTTCTTTTGAAATTTAAGTTGTATGCTAATATCAGATTATTGGAATTAAAGAGGTAAGGGTTAAAAGAGGGGAACATATATTATTATTGTAATTAATTATACAGTCAATAGGAAGAAAGAAAAGGGAACAATTATCTAACGGAAATTTAAATTTGGGTGATATTTTTTAGGGGGCTTGTAATTTTTTATTGCTTTTATTTTTCATATTTTTTATATTTTTTTGTATTTTTTACGGTCGTTCTATTGTATTTTTGATATGATGTCGTAGTTTTATGTTGATATTTTGGTTGGTGATAGTATCTTATTTTTGTCTATGTGTAAAGAAATGGATGAAAGAGAAGTGATAGATGATATTTCGTCTTAAGTATTATTATCAGCCGGCTTAGATGGAGATAGTTAAAGAAGAATGTACTCCTCGTCGGAAATCGAACCGGCATCCCTTTTTTTTTCTTGTCGATGGTCAAATTTTTCTTTAATATGGTTTCAAGCAGATTATCTTTATTTCAGTCAGTTAAGTGCCATACGTGATACGCGCTTTGGGCGATCATGTCTCGAAAGAGACATTACAGACTGGACAGAAGATTATCCCGCAGGAGGTTGCCATTGCTTTTAGCGGTGGACTGGTTGCCAGCCAAGGTTATAGAACCCAATCAGTCCGGTTATTTAACTCATAGCTAGAGGGGGAAAAGATGTATTATATTATTAAGCAGTAATTAGTAGGGAATCGGTTTAGTAATTATTAACAATAAAAAACTGATCCCCCATTTTATGCCCAGTAGAAGCCTTAATCATATTTTCAACTATTATATTTAGTCAGTTAGTTAGGCGCCATACGTGATACACGCTTTGGGCGAACATGTCTCGAAAGAGACCTGACTGACGGGGTAGAACATTATTCCGCAGTAGGTTGCCAGTTCTTTCTGCGGTAGACTAGTTGCCAGCCAAAGCTATAGAACCCAATCTGTCCTATTATTTAACCCATAACTGAAGGGAAGAGACGGAAAAATACTTTGTCAAAGGGTATTTGTGCATAAGTGAATGCAAGGAATTCAACTGGAATTCGAACTCAGCTCCCCGATTTGTCGTTCCGAGTCGATATACACTGCACCACAACGCAAAGCTTTATTTCACCCTGAGAAAATAAAATAAGTACGAATAAAAGGAAACAAGAGAAAAATACTTTGCCCCTCAGAGAGACCTTGTCTCTTATAATTCATTATGTCTCTTCTACAGGCAGTATTTTTTCATTGGAAATTTCACGATGACAATTATATTAAGCGTGTTAAACAGTCCGCGAACTATTTAACACACTCAATATAATTGTCATCTTTGATAATAGCTGATGAAGCCGAAAGCTCAGAAAAGATTAAATAAAAAAACATGTATCAGTATTGTGATTTTCTTTCTTCTTTCAATGATAATGCTATTAAGCTTATCAGACGATATGAAAAGAATTTACATAAACTAAATAAACAAATTTTTTCTATATTATTTAATGAAACATGCATTAATATATATATATATATATATATATATATATATATATATATATATTGATTGATTGATTGTTTAATACTTAGTTTTTTGATCATAATAGGGTTAGACCAGTACACATGTGTATTAAAAAAATGTTCGATACAATTATATTGTAGAACTTTTGAATATTTTCCATTTTTAACCGTGTTATTTCGCTACCCAGGCTTCTAACATGACTGGTGTCTTCAGGCAATTTTTAGTATCTTATAAGTTATTCATAACTTATAAGCTATTAATCTAATTTATAAGTTCTTAAAAATAACTTATAAGATATTAATAATAACTTATAAGTTACTAAAAATCGTCTGAAGACACCACTCATGGTAGAAATCTGGATAGCGAAATAACTCATTTAAAAAAAGGAATATATATATATATATATATTTTAATTCAGATACTTCAATCCAAGGGAAAAAAGCAGGAAGGTAAATTCCAAAAAACCCGATCCTAATTAATATTAAAAATTTATTTTAATATTAAAAAATGATACAGGAAGAGAGCTCCATGTAATAAAATATTACAGAGCAAATATATATATTAAAAAAGGATTAATTCAAAGATGTTGAATAGCCATTTCGATATGAAGATCCCCACGGATCTTCATATCGAAATGGCTATTCAACATCTTTGAATTAATCCTTTTTTAATATATATATATATATATATATATATATATATATATATATATATGTGTGTGTGTGTGTGTGTGTGTGTGTGTGCGAAAATTGTATGCATGTAATTATAAATATCAATATATATATATATATATATGCAATTTGTTATATATATTATTTATATATAATATATGCTCGGTACTTATTTAAAAGCGCTCAATATCAGCGATAGAGCTGACATATTCATGTAGAGAGGTGTGAGTTTGTGACCCTGGGTTTCAAAGGTTTGCGTTCGTCAGACAAACGATCACAAGAGCGTGAAACCCAGGGTCAAAAACTCACACACACACACACACACACACACACACACACACATATATATATATTCATATGTTACATCATACATTAAAAGTTTGCCTCCTTCTACCGAGCGCCCATAGATCAAAGTTAGAATCGCCGACTGACGCCAATTCAGTGAGTTTTATCCTGGGTTAAAAGCAATCGGATGTCCTAACCGTACTGATGAGCTGTGATACTGCGAAACAGATCTGTCTGAAGGTTGACTATGTATATTTTTGATGGTCTTCATTGTTGGCAGTCTCCATTTTGATTTCTCTAGTATTTATCGCTTTCAATCTGTTTTTTTTTGCTTTTCTTCATAATGTCCCTTTTTTTTCTTTTCAATTTATTTTTCCTTTCTTTTCAATTTAAATTCCTCCCAAGTTGCCCTACTTTACAATTTCATGCAAAACAATCATAATTTCACAAAAAGACAGTAACAATTTTTAATATCTCAGTATAATTTACATCTTCGTAACATTTTTTGTTCAATAATTTTGTTCGATAACAATTTTATTTGATAAATACTTTTGTCTTATAATGTGTTCTATAAACTCGAATTTTCCAGAAGAACACTATTAAAGACATCGTGTCGCCCGGTCGCAAAGAACCTCAAAAAACTAATGGAAAAATAATATAAATGAAATAAAAAGAAAACAACGGAAAAGTAAGAATAAGACAATTTAAAGTGACAAGTTCACATTTATCTTTGCCATTTAGTTTTCTGTTCAGAGGAAGATGAACTTTTAATCTTCACGTTTGATTTCGGCTGCCAATGTGTCCAGTTAAGCAATCGGCTTAGTTCACTTGCTTTCCTTCTGTCTAATGACTGCGAAAGAAGAAATACGCGTCTAAGATTGAATAGCATATCGTGTTGCGTTCAGAGACAGACGAAAATCACTTCTTTTCTATAAGGTAGACGTTTTGAATTAAACAAATATCGAAAAACCTGAAAGGTCGGCAGAATGTGGAAGGAAGAGTGAAAAAACGCCTCCCCTCAACAACCAAAAATGTATTAAAGATACAAGAGCAATTCTGACTGTTTCTTTTTGTGGTTGTACAATAAATCTGACAATAAGGATAATTGAAAACGTTTTAGGTGTGTTTTTTCTGCACATTTCATTTTCTAGTTTCATTTTTATTTTTATTTTTTATTTTTTGTCTCGTCGAAACATTGGCCTTAATTATAGGAAAAACAATGTTAGCGGGGAACAGAAAAGTAAAAGAAATAAAGAAAAACTCATCCAATGAAAGAATGAAAAATTAAATGAAGAAGGAGAAAACGGAAAAGAGATAATAAAGTTGAAAGAAGAGAACACAGAAAACCTATAAAAATAATACAAAGAATAAAAGGAAGAAAAGCAAGAACAATAAGAGAGAAGGAGGAATAGATAATAAAATGAATAAAAATAAGAAAAAAACTAAATAAAAAACGAAGAAAAAGAAGAGGGAATAAGGAGGAAAATAAAGATTAAATTGGAGAAAAAATGAGTGAAGAGGGAGAAGAAAAGAAAGAAAGGAGCGGAAAACTAATGAGGAGAAGAAAATACAAATGGTAAATGAAGATTCGAAAAAGAAAGAGAAACAGTAAGGATGAAGAAAAAGTAAGGGAAGAAGGAGTATCTAAAGACATGTTAAACATGCATAAAAAACACACACACACAAGAAGAAAAAAGAGGAGGAAGAGAAGAAAAGAATAGAAAAGAAAAGAAAAGAAAAGAAAAAGGAAAAGAAAAACAAGGTCGAAAGTCAATGAAGAGGGAATGTTTGGATAAATAAAAAAGAACAAATAGAAAGAAAGAGAGAGAGAGAGAAAAGTTTCAGAACATTATTGACAAAATAATAATAATAATAATAATAATAATAGTTTGTAACATTAGAGGAAGAAGAAGATAAAAGAAGAAAAAAAGAAGAAAAAATTAAATATTTCCTGCATTCTTTAAAATATATTGGTAAACCATTAATAAATTTGACCCTGGGTAGAATTGAATGATTGTCGGTGCAATGCGGCATCTGTGACCCCAACAGTATATAAAAACGCGAAGGTGTTTGAGGGTGAGGGGAAGGAAAGCCTATGCAGCCTACATATAAAAAGGTATCTCTCCCGTCAGAATTATATTTATGTATGGACCAGTTCATTTGGATGTAAATCTTAGAGTATACTTTAAAAAAGATATTGGTAATTACACATGACCACACTCGCCCTTCTACACAGAGATTATGTCTCTGTTGGCTTGTCAATTATCAATATAGAAGACAGAATCGGCGTGCTGAGTTCAATTTCAATTTCCTCAGGAAATGCCCTGTTCTCTTCCGACCGAAACGCTAGATTTATTATTTAGTTTGTGGTGGATAGGAAATTAAGAACTAAAAGCAATGTTCTTCTTTACTTTTACAAAAATTCACAATGAAGTGTAAAATCCTGGTTTTGTCAAATACAAAATGGATATAAATGACAAAAGGAAAGGTCAGCCAGTCAGTCAGATGGGAGCAGCGAGATGACACACTAAAATTTAACAAGAGAGAAACTTCAAGTCAACCAGGACGTAAAGTCGCGTCGCAAATTCGTCCTCTTTCTCCTTCTTTCTCGTGTTCTGATTCCTTTACTTCTTCTTCCCCATTCTCAACATTCCTACCCTGAACGATAACATACATACATACATACTATTATGAACTCCTGATACCCTTAACTCATTTACTTGTTTCTCATTGAACATTAACTCCTCCAATTCCTGTAATCCTTTTCATTAATAAATTTCTAATTTAACAGAAATATTTTTATTCCTCCACACTCATTCACACATTCCAACCTGCTGACAACATTCTGATGATCATTGCGAATAAAATTCTAAGTTGTAGGGAGTTTGGTCATGTATGACACAAGGCCGAATTTATAAACATTAACCATCTCCCTACGGCTTCAAGTTTTCGGGTTCCTTATTGAAATAATAAAGCTATGAATAACGTAAATAAATTTTATATAAGAATAATAAAAAGAATTTATCTTTAGCAAATCTATTTTTATTTGACAATTTCATGTTCTATCAGAACATAAATGATCAGGATTCTCCAGATTCGTTTTCTATAATATCTGTATATTTCCATATCTTTTTAAGAAGTTTAGTGGATTGCTTTCTTGTTATCTCCGACAGAGTTTAAAATTAAGAGTTTTCCTTTTCTTAGATTAATTGTCAGTCAGTTAACTGCCATACGTGATACACGATTGGGCGATCATGTCTCGAAAGTGACATGACTGACTGGGCAGAAGATTATTTCGCAGTAGGTTGCCATTGCTTTCTGCCGGAGACTGGTTGACAGCCAAGGCTATAGAACCCAATCTGTCCTGTTATTTAACACATAACTGGACGGAAGATACAGATACCTTTCCCAAAGTTATTTGCGCGTAAGTGAATGCAATGAATTCAACTGGAATTCGAACTCGGCTCTACCGATTTCTCGTTCCGCGCCGATATCCACTGCACTATAACGCACATTAATTGTCACGCAAAGTAAAAAAAGTAAATTTTACCTTAATATTACATCGACAGCTTAGAAAAAGAGGCTGATGGATGCTTTCTAAAGGGCACCCGTATGAAATGGATCCTAATGGGTTTAGCCGGGAATTTGAATTCAGCTAACTTTTAAGTATTCTATTAAGTATAATTCACAGACTTTTAAGTATGCTATCGATTATGACAAAAACTTCGAAGACTATTACAAACGCTATGAAGACATTTTTAATATTGATTGTCAAAACTTGACAGAAAAGAAAAAGTTAAGGCTATTGCTCATGAAATTATTCGGCTATAATGGACTATTCCATTACTATGTAAAGTAATGGTGGCATCTACGTAGGAGAGAGTGCCGAGCAGCCGATCGACAAGTCAGTCGTAGACTTCCGGTGACGACCCGGAAGTACCCATTGCTCATACTACGTCTTACGACGGTTGAGACGATTAACCTTTATTCTTGTATTGGATACTAATAACCTTTGTAAATACTATTTTCACGGAATACAACAATTAACCTATTCCTGTTGTTGAGTTATTTATTCTTACTCACGACATAACAGGAAGAATATACGAAATTTATAGACCATATTCTGCAAAAAAGAAAAAAAAACAAAAAAAACAAACAAACAACTTAACGTTCGATGAGGCAGTGACATGCCTCACGGAGCTATTCAGCCCAACAATTTCACTGTGTCATAAATGATGGAAATGCGAAAACGAGGTCAATACGACATTCACCGCAATCGTCAACAAACATTGTAACGACTTTAAATTAGCAGAGCTAACCCCGGACAACTTTAAATGCCTTATATTTGTTCAAGAACTAGTCGCTGCTAAAAACAGCAAAATGAGGAAAAGGATGCCCACAAAACCCAAAATGAACCAAGTTTAACGCTGCAAAAACTATCAGAAGACTGCTAAAAATGCCTAAGTATTAAAGAATACAGTAAAGATATTGAAGAATCGGGAGTCGCGCAACAAAAAGGTAAACAAAAATTTACGTTTTTAACCCTCCCCAAAAGTAAGACAAGAATTTAATGAGAAAATGACAAGATATAAAAGAACTAGTGCCAGAAATCAAATGAAAAAACAAGCTACCTATCTGCATGTTACAGATGTGGTGGATTGCACGGTTCAAATACAAGAGCTCTCTAGCGTGTGGAAAGATGGGACACAAGGCAAGTCTAGTAGGATAATTTCTACTAGAGTGGACTATGAAAACAAACAAAGCATGAGAAAATATGTAGAACTTGAAATATTAAATAAGAAGATCAAACTACAGTTAGATTCAGGTTCGGTCTTAACGATAATAAACCTACAAACATGGAGGAAACTGAATAGGCCGACCATGTTACACACACAAAAATTGCAAAGTCTAACAAAGAAAAACGGATCAATTCTGAAGATGATATAATCATAAATGTGAAATTTCATGAAAAAAAAAACAAAAAAAAAACTGAAAATTAAAAATATACGTTATGAAAAACACAGAAAATCTAGCAGGCACAGACTGGATGCAGAAGTTTAATGCATAGGATTTACCCATTAGTTCTTGTTGTAAAAAAAAATACAGTCCGAAACTTCAAAAGCTACGAATTTGAAAGAAGACTTACACAACCAATTTCCAAAGGTCTTCTCAAGCAGGCTAGAACGATGTAACAAATTAGCAGCAAAAATCGAGCTAAAGCAGAATGCTCAACACTAGTTGAGCATTTATTATACCCATAATTACGAAAAGATCATTCAAACCAGGTGAACGAGTTTACTTCAGAATATTAAAAAATAATATGGCATATTGGGAACATGGAACAATAATAAACAGACTAGGAAATGTAATATACACAATACAGGGAGAAAAATTTACATATAAGAGACACATAAACCAAATACAGAAAAGAAGGATTGAGGAGCCAAGCTCGTCAATCTCAGGAAACGATGACGCGATGGAAGAAATCTTTGAAACCTTTGAGAATCATAGAAAACAAGCGAAAAAAAATATTTCTCCCATAAAAGAAGCTAGGGTGGGGGGTTTTGTGAGACCTCCCCTTTTGCTATAATAATGGACTCGACTGAGTATACATATACTCCTGCCATAATGTAACAGTAAGAGCGCTGTAAGATAACGAAGTTACCGAGAGAATACCACGTCAGTAGTCATAGTAGCTCTGAGCTCCATTCAGCCAGAATAGTATTACACGGATATGCTAATTCTAGCACAGTTTCACTTCAGAGAATTGTATATATATATTCATTACTAATCGTATTACTAGATTACTAACCTGCGTTCCAGTTGTATCTTTACGTTCAATATAACCTATTTTTGTATCTCAGATATCTGTTTTGTTGTTCATTATTTTGTGTGGTTCCTCGCTCGAAATCCACAATAGAATCGAAGCCATTCTCTAAAAAGAGGTAAGGTAAACAACTGAAAGGATTTTGTTGAAGAAACGAATCTAATGAAATAAGCTGCAACAAAAGGTTGTCAACAACTTAAAATATTTATTGCCAAATTTGTAGACTAGTAAAGAGTTTTGTGGAAGAATGCAATATCATTTGTATAAGGATTTTCTTTTGTTAGAATTCATCTATTTGTCTCAGTCAGTTTATATCTCCTATTTTCTATCTATCTATCTATCTATCTATCTATCTATCTGAATCTGTTCATATATTTTTATTTATTTGATTAAACATTATTTTAATGGATAATATTCTCTTTTTATTCTTAAACATTATGTTATTTTTTATATCTACCGGCCTGAATAGTTGAGTAATCGTCTGAGAAAAATATGCATCCTCCGACAGTATTTGAACCAGCGTCCCTTAGAGGAAATTATCATTAGATCTGACGTTTCTTAGACCTCTGTCTGTCTGTCTGTCTGTCTGTCTGTCTGTCTGTCTATCTATCTATCTATCTATCTCAGTATGTTCAATATCTATCTATCTATCTATCTATCTATCTATCTATCTAACTATCTATCTATCTACGGAAAGATTTTTGATGTTGTAATGGTTTAGCAAATAACCCTGAGAAAGGTATTAATCCGTCTCTTCCCTTCAGTTATGGGTTAAATAATAGGACAGACTGGGTTCTATAGACTTGGCTGGCAACCAGTCTACCGCAGAAAGTAATGGCAACCTACTACGGGATAATCTTCTACCCAGTCAGTCAGGTCTCTTTCGAGACATGATTGCCCAAAGCATGTATTGCGTATAGCACTTAACTGACTGACTGAATATAATAACTGGAAACATGATTAAGGCTTCTACTGGGCATAAAGTACGGGATCAGTTTTATATTGTTATGAAGTAATAAACAGACCCCCCCCACTAATTACTAATTATTAATATAATACATTTTTCCTCCTCTAGCTATGAGTCAAATAACAGAACAGATTGGGCTTTTTAGCTTCGGCTGGCAAAGATTCTCCCACAGAAAGAAATGGCAACCTACTACGGGATAATCTTCTGCCCAGTCAGTCATGTCCCTTTCGAGACATGATCGCCCAAGGCGTGTATCACATATGGTGTGTATCACGTATGACTGACGGAATGGTTTAGCATCTTTGCACTGTGCCTGATTTGAGTTTCCAAACAGAAAGGGCCATGAACTTTTGACCCCACCTAATATCTATTAAAGTTGTCAAAAACTTTATTGTCGTCCTTTTTTGATTTGCTTTTGTTCTATTTCTTTTTATCCAAGACTAGCAGTATAGCCCGGCGTTGCCCGGGTGTAATGAAAGCTTTAAAACTAATCCATGGTCCTGGAACACAGACTCAGCCTAAAGAATATTTTAAATAATAAAATAACTGCGACAATTTACCAATCGCATCATATGTATATATATATATATATATATATATATATATATATATATTAAAACTAATCCATGGTCCTGGAGCTGAGACTCTTTGGTCGTTGGTACGAAAGACTAAAAAGTAATAGTTGTTTCCAATTAAAACGAAACCGTATACTGAAAGAAAAATTAATGGATGTAAGTCAAATTTTGATTTCCTGCTATCGATACATATATATATTATCGATTTTCTGCACTATTGTAAGAACTGCAATCTTGAAACTTCTGAATATCGTTTATCATGTGTTTGTCTATGAGTGTATCAAATTTGATTAAAATATGTCCACTCCTTCTATAGCCCGATGTTTTCGATTATCGATTTTCGATATTTATCGGGGGTACCTGAACACAAAACCTAGCTAGGATGCTTATAGTACATCTGTGTAAGTTTTCAAGAAAATTGGTTGAGCCATTTCGGAGTCTATAGGTAACGGACAGACACAGACACACACACACACACAGAGACAAAGTTCTATTTATAAATAAGTTTAGATTAGATTCTATTTTGGCCTTTTTCTTCTTCATTTTCCTTCTTCATTTTTATTCTACAATCACATAATTTTTCTTTTTTTTTTCTTCTTCTTCTGCTTCGTGTTATTTTCCTTCTGTCTCCTGTTTTTCTTCCTTCTCCTGTTATTACTCTTTCTTTTCTCTTCTTCCTCGTTTTCATTTCATTTATTTGTATGCGTTTCACCCAAATAAAATTTGGTGGTTTGAACAAGCAGAATAAACATCAACTGAAAATATTTAATATGTTTGTCGTCATCGACGGTTTTTCTCGTTCTATTTTGTAGGCACGGAAAACTGCTAAGGCAGGGAACGTTTATTTGTTCCTGCTACCTGATTCGTAATCAGTTGATTTCTTATCGTTCCATTTCGTTACGTGGAAATGTGAGAAGAGTTTATCATTCTTTTTATTAAAAAGAAAAAAGACAATACCATTCGCGCGAAAGGCTGTCTGCACCGATAGACTGAAGAAAAGCAAAGCAAAACGATGCTTTGAGATACTTTGCAGCTAAATGAGATCTAAACTGTAATCAATCATGTCAAACAAGGAGACAAATTTCTCAAAGAGATCTTGACAAAGTGATTGAAGATATTCGTTTCTGTTATTAGTTCGCTGTAGAGTTAAGTTCCATTAAAACAAGCAAAGCAGAGAGGAGACAGATTAATTAAGCTAAAAGTAGAAGAACTTTAACTTCCATTTCGAAAATTGGGTCTTCTTTCCAAAATCAATTCTTCTTCTTCTTCGTCTTCTTCGTCTTCTTCTTCCTTTTCCTTTTCTTCTTTCTTTTCTTCTTTTATAATCACATTCTAATCCTTTTGTTTCTTTTTTCTTTCTTCTTTGCTTCTTTCTTTTCTTCTTTTTTCTTCTTTTATAATCACATTCTAATACTTTTAGTTCTTTTTTCTTTCGTTTTCTTTTCTTTTTTCTTTTCTTTTTTTCTTCTTTTTTCTTCTTTTATAATGACATTCTAATTCTTTTTCTTCTTTTTTCTTTCTTCTTCTTTGCTTCTTTCTTTTCTTCTTTTTTCTTCTTTTATAATCACATTCTAATACTTTTAGTTCTTTTTTCTTTCTTTTTCTTTTCTTTTTTCTTTTCTTCTTTTTTCTTCTTTTATAATGACATTCTAATACTTTTTCTTCATTTTTCTTTCTTCTTCTTTGCTTCTTTCTTTTCTTCTTTTTTCTTCTTTTATAATCACATTCTAATACTTTTAGTTCTTTTTTCTTTCTTTTTCTTTTCTTTTTTCTTTTCTTCTTTTTTCTTCTTTTATAATGACATTCTAATTCTTTTTCTTCTTTTTTCTTTCTTCTTCTTTGCTTCTTTCTTCTTTTTTTCTTCTTTTATAATCACATTCTAATACTTTTAGTTCTTTTTTCTTTCGTTTTCTTTTCTTTTTTCTTTTCTTCTTTTTTCTTCTTTTATAATGACATTCTAATACTTTTTCTTCATTTTTCTTTCTTTTTCTTGTTCTTGCATTCTAATATTTGTTTTCATCTTTTTCTTTCCACTTCTTCCTTTATCACGTTGTAATAGCCTTTTCTTTTTCTTTTCTTTATTCTTTTTTCTTCTTTTATAGTTGCACTTTAATACTTATTTACTACTTTTTCTTTTTTTTCTTCTTTTTTCTTCTTTAGTCACATTCTTTTTCTTCTTCCATAATGTTTTCGTCCTCCTCCTTCTTCTTCTTCTTCTTCTTCTTCCTTCTTCTTCTTCTTCTTCTTCTTCTTCTTCTTCTTCTTCTTCTTCTTCTTCTTTCTTTTTCTTCTTCTTCTTCTTTCTTCTTTCCTCTTTTTTCTTTTTTCTTCTTCTTCTTCTTATTCTTCTTCTTTCTTCTTCTTCTTCTTCTTCTTCCATAATTTTTCATCTTCTCCTCCTCTTCTTCTTCTTCTCCTTTTTCTTCGTTTTTGTTGTTGTTCTTCTTTCTTCTTCTTCTTTCTTTTTCATCTTCTTCTTTCTTATTTTACTTCTTCTTTCTTCTTCTTCTTCTTCTTTTTCTTCTTCTTTTTCTTCCATAATTTTTTCCTCTTCTCCTCTTCCTCCTTCTTCTTCTCCTTTTTCTTCTTTTTTGTTGTTGTTGTTGTTCTTCTTCTTCTTTCTTTTTTCTTCTTCTTCCTTATCTTTCTTCTTCTTCTGTCTTCTTTCTTTTTCTTCTTCCTTTTCTTTCTTCTTCTTCTTCTTCTTCTTCTTCTTCTTCTTTCTTCATCTTCTTTCTCTTCTTCCATAATGATTTCGCCTTCTAGTCCTCCTCCTCCTCCTCCTCCTTCTTCTTCTTCTTCTTCTTCTTCTTCTTCTTCTTCTTCTTCTTCTTCTTCTTCTTCTTCGTTCACATTATAAATCTTTTTTCCGCTTTATTTTGTTCTTTGCACTTCTTCACATTCGAGGACGTATTTTCTTCTTTTCATCCTACTACATATCAGATCTTCATTATTATACGTATTTTCTTCTCCCGAGTAATTTTCCTTCTTCAGTTTCTCTATAATTTCCTTCTTTTCTTACCTACAATCCTATTTTCTCTTTCTATTTACTTTTCTCTTTCCCGTCAAAATTAATTCTTCCCTCCTTTTCTTTCTATTTCCTTTTTTATTCCCTCTTTATTCATTGTTCTTCTTCCTGTCATTCTGCGTGATTTTGTTCACCGATAATAAATCCAGATAGGATAAGTAGTTCTCTCATGTTGAGTATATATAGTGAGAAATCACATTCTTGTCATAATCTCTTTTTGCTTTTGTAGTTTCACCTAATTCATTTTCTGTCCGTATGCAAGCATTTTGCTCCCAATATAATTTCGGGACTATTCTGATTTCTAAGGTGATTAGTATGAAATCGATTCGGCCAGACTCAGACTCCAGATTAATTCGTAGATTCTAGCCTGAGAAATGTTCAGCTAATTTACCCATTTAAAAAAAATAATCATAATTTTGAAAGTAAACCGATCTGGAGTGTGTTCTGATGAAGTAACTACAATGGTTAAATTAAAATATTAAAAAAATTACTAAAACGCTTTTTTCAAACGCGAGTAAACGTTGTTTTTTCGTTAACGACCAGAAAGTTCGTCTCTTTATCTCAATTAAAGTATCACAAATTTGGAGCGAACCTACTTATGCGGTATCAAATTTTACATGTAATTAAAAGAGCGCTGAACTGCTATGTGATATCTGCCCTTTCGTTTGCCAGTAACTGTTGAACGATCTCGTCAAGGATGAAGATGCAGAGGATACCATGGACCGGGCACGTGAGTAACGACAAGGTGTTGGAGAGGATGTAACGAGAAGGAAATTCATATTTAATATCAGGAAGAGACAGCTGAGGGTCTTGGGACATGTAATGAGGAAGGAAGGCTTGGCCAATCTAATACAGAACGGATAGAGGAAAAGAAAGGCAAGGGAAATCAGCGCGAGACTTAAGCAAATAGATAGCGGATCAGGGGAGATGCCAACAAGAGAAAAGGGTAAATGGAAGTCCATGATCGCCCACGTCCTGAAAGAACGCGGCACATGAAGCTGAGATCATTCGTGACTTGCTTCCAATCCGGAGAGAGGATAAGAAATTGTCAAAGAGGTGCCTAGTCGCTAAGATTTTAAATCCATTAAAACTAAGTAGAGCATCGTTTCTCACCCTCATGCCATAGTAGCAGTAGACTGAAATTTTTGTTCGTAGCCATATACAAAAAAGTTTTAAATCCTCACATTAAAACGAGCTTTGTATTGAATAAGCTTTTGTGGGAAGACGAATAAGTAATATCTTCATTTCTTGCCCCTCGGGGTTGATATAAACTGTCAGAATAGGGTATAAAAATGCAACATTTTCCAGTTCTGGGCTGTGGCATATTTTATTGCATAGAACGGAAAGGCTGTGAGCCGGCGTGAACCTTTGTGAAATGACGTATACTAGGTACATGTTGTCTCTATTTAGACAGACGTATTTAGGTTCTTGGCATTCAAACAATTTTGTTTTGCATTTACCACCCTTACTAGGTGAATAAATATATATTTTCTATCAGTCTGTGTTTAATTTGTTGTTTTTGCTTCTTTTATCGGCGACGAAACATTTAATGGATTAAATGTCCGCCACTACATTCATTTTTTGATGGCAATATTTCAACAGACGACGAATAATATTTTTCTGGGTATCCAGGTGACGAGATTGGACTGAACTTGGATTTTCACAACTGTGAAGAAAGTTAATCCTGATCTTTCTGACGTGCGTCAATTTAGAAATCCAACCAATATTATCTAAAAGCAAATATTAAAGCATTTTCTCGACAAAGAGATTTTGCTAAAAAAAAACAAAGCCTGAAGCATAAATATTACAAAAATCTGGAATTAACTCTATAGAAGGAACTTTAGGTCGCAAGGAATTTTTACAAGAGAATCGATAATCGATCGTAGTATTTTGCAATTTACAGTCAAGAAAGGAAATTCTCCTTTTTTACTTTATTGGATTTTTAATGGGAAGAGAAATATTTTTTGTATTTTTAACAACAATTTCCGAATAAAAAAAGACATGATTCTAATCCAGACTGTATCCATAGAAACCTTTGTTATGGATCTGACAGAAAATAAGAACCCGTTCGATATCACTTACAACAAAAATAAGAACCCGTTCGATATCACTTACAATAAAAATAAGAACCCGTTCGATATCACTTACAACAAAAATAAGAACCCGTTCGATATCACTTACAACAAAAAAACGAACCCGTTCGATATCACTTACAACAGAAATTAGAACCTGTTCGATAACACTTACAACAAAAATAAGAACCCGTTCGATATCACTTACAACAAAAATAAGACCCCGTTCGATATCACAAACAACAAAAATAAGAACCCATTCGATATCAAAAACAACAAAAATAAGAACCCGTTCGATATCACTTACAACAAAAATAAGAACCCGTTCAATATCACTTACAACAAAAATAAGAACCCGTTCAATATCACTTGCAACAAAAATAAGAACCCGTTCGATATCACTTACAGTAAAAATAAGAACCCGTTCGATATCACTTGCAACAAAAATAAGAACCAGGTCGATATCACTTACAACAAAAATAAGAACCCGTTCGATATCACTTACAACAAAAATAAGAACCCGTTCGATATCACTTGCAACAAAAATAAGAACCCGTTCGATATCACTTACAACAAAAATACGAACCCGTTCGATATCACTTACAACAAAAATTAGAACCCGTTCGATATCACTTACAACAAAAATAAGAACCCGTTCGATATCACTTACAACAAAAATAAGAACCTGTTCGATATCACTTACAACAAAAATAAGAACCCGTTCAATATCACTTGCAACAAAAATAAGAACCCGTTCGATATCACTTACAACAAAAATACGAACCCGTTCGATATCACTTACAACAAAAATAAGAACCCGTTCGATATCACTTGCAACAAAAATAAGAACCCGTTCGATATCACTTACAACAAAAATACGAACCCGTTCGATATCACTTACAACAAAAATAAGAACCCGTTCGATATCACTTACAATAAAAATAAGAACCCGTTCGATATCACTTACAACAAAAATAAGAACCCGTTCGATATCACTTACAACAAAAATAAGAACCCGTTCGATATCACTTACAACAAAAATAAGAACCCGTTCAATATCACTTACAACAAAAATAAGAACCCGTTCGATATCACTTGCAACAAAAATAAGAACCCGTTCGATATCACTTACAACAAAAATACGAACCCGTTCGATATCACTTACAACAAAAATAAGAACCCGTTCGATATCACTTACAACAAAAATAAGAACCCGTTCAATATCACTTACAACACGCTGATAAAATATTTATCGCGCAATTGTGTAGCTTTAATGTACATAAAATATTTCATTACCCATCATGAGAATACAGGATTTCACTTGGTTCAAACAAATCCATGAGATAATTAAGCCGTTAGGCTATTTTTATTTCTATAAAAGTTATTTTAGTGGGTATATCTCCGTTAATATAAACAGTGACATTAGTATCAACCAGATTTGATATCGGGATCTGATTAGGAAAAGAAAAAATGTACTCCCCGACAGAAATCGAATTTTCATTCTTTTTTACTCACAGAGAAGCAACTTCTTAAGACGAAGTATGCTCTACAAATGTCCAACCCCACGTCTAACAGGTTTTTAATTACTCTACTGCTAGTCTATTTGTTAACCAAAACCAAAAAACACCCGTTTGGCATGCTATTTAACCAACAGATGCGTGGCAGGAGATATGAATCATACGCTCCTAAGAGTATTTATGTAAAAGTAAAATTACCCTTGATCGTGATAGATCAGTTAAGTAACATACGTGTTACACGCTTTGGGCGATCATGTCTCGAAAGAGACATATAACTGGGCCGAAGATTATCCCGCCGTAGGTTGCCATTGCTTTCTGCGGTAGACTGGTTGCCAGCCAAGGCTATAGAACCCAATCTGTTCAATTATTTAACTCATAGCTAGAGGGGGAAGAGATATAATATTTTATTAAGGAGCAATTAGTGATGGATCAGTCTATCACTTCTAAACAATGTAAAACTGATCCCCCACTTTATGCCCAGTAGAAGCCTTAATCCTGCTTCCAAATATTATATTCAGTCAGTCAGTTAAGTGCCATACGTGATACACACTTTGGGTGATCATGTCCCGAAAGAGACATGACTGACCGGGCAGAAGATTATCCCGCAGTAGGTTTCCATTGCTTTCTGCGGTAGACTGGTTGCCAGCCAAGGCTACAGAACCCAGTCTGTCTTATTATTTAACCCATAACTGGAGGGAAGAGATGGATTAATACTTTTTCCAAGGGTATTTGTGCGTAACTGAATGCAACGAATTCAACTGGAATTCGAACTCGGCACTCCGATCTGTCATTCCGAGTCGATATCTACTACACCACAACGCACATCCAGATAGATCAGAGAATATTAACAAAAAGGGTAATATATTCAAGAAAGTGCTCAATAATACATGTAGAAAAATTATGAAAAGGAGAAGAGTTCTTCTCAGTTCATGTGGAGTAGAGAACGCCTATTAAACCGCGGGAAATTGTCATTATAAATCACAAATTGTCTTAAAAATAAATAAGTATGTCTATTAACAATTAAGTAATAATTAAAGATTATAAATGCCTAACAATATAACAAACATTATAACATTTAAACAACAAAAAATATAAATTTAAACAAAAAATATTACATTTAAGTGGATAACTAATAAAAAAATCAAAATTTGACTTTCAAAATACATCTGTATATTATTCAGATACTCACTGAACTAAACGAAAATATTTACTATTGTGACGCCGCCGTCGGTTCATTCGTCGTCTGATGGCCTCGACACAGCAGCTGGTCTTCAAATCGTCTATTATAACGGCGATCCTCCTTGTCCACACCGTGAATTCAGATCTAAGGAAGGCTGCCGAAATCTTGATAGGTGTATCTGTACCATGTCGAACCAGGCCGGACACGCGCGTACGTCTGGTTAACAAAAAATACGGCACCAAAAAAAAAAAAAAAATAAAAATAAAAAAATAAATAAATAACTAAATAATTTCGATAATGAATAAGTTGTGGAAAGCCTTTATATATATAAAAAAAATAAAAAAATAATTAGTAAACAAAAACAGAATATAACAGTACTCGAATTTCTTTTCTCACGACGGCGCGAAAGTTTTCGTTTAAGAATAATCGGAGCTTTCAATTGTCCAAATTTTAAAAAAGTCTTTTCAGGGCTCTTTAGCGAAGCCTCACGAAAATGGCCGAAATGGGGTGCTGGTGGGCGGCGGCAGCGGCAGTAAATTCGCCTTGTCTCTTTCGTTCAGCAAAAACAACTCAACTAGTTTAACTCTTTCTCTGTTTCCATACATCTTCAGCTAGGACTCTATCGGAGGTGCATTATTTGACTATAACTCTTTTAACTTTTTAAGTCGGTCGGTGGCACTTTCTTTAAATTTTCAGCCAGGAGCTCTATGGTAGGCGATTAATCTTTCCGGTTGTGGCCCCTAGTTGGGAACACTTTTCCCTCAGTCAACATCTCTGTGCCAAGAACCAACTGGACTTCGACTGCAACTACACTAACTGCGCTTGGCTCTTTATACATCTTTTTAGTCAGGAACTATATGGGAGGCGAGCGTCACTGTACACAAACGGCATGGATCCCGGTTGGGAACACTCCTCCCTTAGTCGTTACACCTCTGGGCCAAGAACCGGCTGGACTTCGACTACAAATGATTTGGCTCTCTGGGGTCTCGATTTTTATGCTTGTCACAAAGTCCCTTTGGAGGTACGTGATCGACCAAGGGTGTCTATGCAAATCAAATCTTCGATCAATGAGATTACATCTGCCTCTACATTTCGAGGTGGGGGTTATATTACTCCCTTGGTTTAACCAATGAGGTAACAATATTTCTTAATCACATCATTTCTTTTCATCTTCTTCTTCTTGATTTAACTGATTACCTCAAAAAATCTACCTTGTATCCTGGAAATTTTAATTCCAGTGAGATTTATAATTCAATCTTATTCTTATAGCTAAAGCTTTAACCTTTTTAACCTCATCAAAAATTTCCGACAGTCGTGTTTTGACTACCTATATTTTTCACTTCCACCGGCCACAAAGCCCAAAGTTTCTGTTCCATTTTCACATAAACAATGCAAAAATATATTAATTTCTATTCTCTTCGATTTCCAGCAATTTTTTTCAGATTTTACAAGTTTGTAATAAGTATTCTTTTTTTCTCTTTTTTTACTTAACTCATATCGCGATTTCCAAGAATACCACTGATAATAATTTCTTTCGCTCCCTCGTATTAAACTTCGGATTACATTTTTGTTTTCTTTTTCACATACAACAGTATTAACTGCAACACATATCGTAGTCTTTAAGGAATAATATAAATAAAAAAATATAGTTGATTAAGCAATCAGCATCATTAAAAGGGAAATAGAAATATTAACTAATATAATAAGAAATTCATATTAATTTTAGAATAATATTAAAAATAACAAACTTCATATTTATATTAAATAAAATCTTTAATTTTTAGAAACTTTGAAAAACTTGTTATTCCTGTTGTAATTTCGCGTCTATTCAAACTTTTCTGTTTATTCTCATTTTTTTAAGTGGACAATTTTCCTGTTTCTTAATACATTGATTAGCTTTGAAGTGGTCAACTTTTTTTAAGTGGGCATTTTTCCTATTTCAAAATACATTGCTTAGCTTTTAAGTGGGCAACTTTCGCTATTCAAATGAGCCTTGGGATTTTGGTTTAATAAGTCAGCAAAGCAAACAATAAATAAGATCCTCTCCTTCTGCTTTTTTATCTTCTTCTTCTTTCTAATTGTTTGATTTTATTGAGTTCAAATCTCGTCAGGTGTTTATTTTTGCATTTTCATACGGCTAACAAACTAATCGACAAGTAGAAAACAACATGAACGTTTGTTAAAATAAAAATAAAAAATAATAAAATGACAGATAAACTAGATAAAATTAGCAATAATGTTTTTTTATTTAATAAATTAAATCAATTACGTTTAGTAAAATACTACTATAATGGGGCACATCTAGGAAACAAAATCGCTTAACTCCACCAATGCCAGTTCATTACACCGTTGGAACGATGGGCATTCATAAAAAGACTTTAACTAATACCGGATTTATAGGAATCTATGCTTAAGTTTTATTTAAGATGGAATAGCGATTTACTAAGAGTAGTGTAGACGTGGCACAAAACCGAAAGTATAGAGCACACAGTGTGTATCAAACTCACTACACAATTGTAATGGATCTAGTTAAACAAGCACGCTAACCATTAGGCCACGTAGAGTTTCCCTATGTTAGATGGAATATGTAAAACCAGTTTGATGTTTACATTTGTCATCCTGTTGTCTATGTTGAGCTGAATAAGAAAATTATTCAAAGAACTGAAAAACTAAAAAAGAAATCGATTGTTCTTAGAAACAATGCACCTAATTTGAATTTTTCTTTTATATTTAACAGTTAATAAAATTAAAACTTATTATATTCAATGAAAACAAATATCTCTGAAGAAGTTAATGAGATCTGTACATAAAAAATGTTAACACAAAATTTACTGATATTATAAGGGAATCTAAACTTATTTCATGAATGGAACATTGTCTCTGTGTGTGTGTGTGTGTGTGCGCGCGCGCGTGTGTGTGTGAGTGTGTGTGTGTGTGTGTCCGTTAGATTCCGAAACGGCTGAACCGATTTTCTTGAAAATTTACACAGTTGTACTATAAGCGTCTGCAAGTGTTCTTAGCTAGGTTTTGGGTCGAGGTACCCCCATTAAATATCAAAAATCGATAATCGAAAAAATCAGGTTATAGAAGGAGTGGTCCGATTTTAATCAAATTTCATACACTCATAGACAAAGACATAAGAAACGATATTCAGAAGTTTCAAGGTTGCAGTTCTTACAATAGTGAAGAAAATCGATAATACCTCATCACCTGTGTCAAGCCTAGCCAAAAATGGTGTCTGAAGGTGTTGTGAAAGCAAAGATTCGCAACAAGAAACACGTTGTCGCAGGTTCTCCGGAGACAGTTCGTCCGGAGTCCATTTTCCGATTCCTGAAATCGTCCATCATTCTTTTCAGTTGGGGTGACGCAGTTGTATGGGATACATTAAATTGTTGTGCAAGCTTTCTTGACGTTACCGTAGGGCTTTAAGTAACAGCGGCATTCAACACATCTGAATCAAGTTTTTCTGGGTGACCAACGCTAGCCTCATCTTTCAAGATGAAATTTCCTTTCCGAAAAGCGGAAAACCACCATCTACAACTTCTTTCTTTCACTGCATCATTTCCATAAGCATCCTGAATAGACCGTGCTGCTGTATTTACATTGGAACTTCTGTGAAACTCTTAGAGTAGAGCATGCCTAATGTGTTCTTTAGATGGAAAGAACATGGGTGAGAATATTGCAGAAGAATATGAATGATGCTTTAATAATCTGAAAGAAAAAGTTATAAATTAATAATGATGTTTAAGTAATAACAATATGCATAAAATACATTACAATGATTTAAAATGCCTCTTTTTACAAATCAGCAAAAACTGTTGCACCGACCTGAGACCTGCATTGTACATTCTGTACAACTGAATAAAACCATCTTTGATGATTTTATCAATAGTTTTCTATACTGAGTCCCAAACTTTATCATCTCTCATATTTTTATCATTATTTTTATCATTATATATTAGACGACTGGAAACCGTCATAATACGTTTTCTTGTTTCTTGAAAATTCGAAATCATTTTGAAGAGATTCTTTAGTAATTAGCGTCTTTATTTATTCATTATTTTAAGTCTTTCGAAAGACCTTGGATATGCAGTCCTTCGGATATGAGGAGATTCGGATATGACGACGTTCGGATATGACGACGTTTGGATATGAGAGCATTCGGATATGAGGACGTTCGGATATGAGGAGAATCGGATATGAGGACGCTCGGATATGAGTACAATTGGATATGAGAACGTTCGGATATGAGGACATTGTATATGGGGACATTCAAATGAGGACATTTGAATATGCAGACATTCGGATATGATGACATTTGGATACGAAGAGGTTAGGATATGAGGACGTTCGAATATGAGGACCTTCGGATATGAGGATATTCGGATATGAAAATGTTCGGATATGAGGACATTTGGATTTGTGGATGTTCGCATATGAGGACATTTAGATGTGCGATCGTTCTGATATGAGCACAATTGAATATGAGGACGTCGGATATGAAGATATTTGGATATGAGGACGTTCGTATATGAGGATGGTCGGATGTGAGGATATTAGGTATGAGGACGTTTGGATATGAAGTCGATGAGATATGAGAATAGTCGGATATGAGGAAATTCGGATTTAGATATGAGGACGTTCGAATATGAGGTCGTTCGGATATGAAAAAATGTTGATATGCGAATGTTCGGATATGTTGAAGTTCGTACATGTGGACATTCGGATTTAAGGACATTTAGATATGAAAACATTTGGACATGAGGACGTTTAGATATGAGGACGTTCGGATATGAGGACATTCTGATATAAGGACGTTCGATTCTGAGGACATTTAGATGTGATGTCGTTTGGATAGAAGGACGTTAAAATATGAAGACATTTGGATATGCGGATGCTCGGATATGAGAACATTTGGATATGCGAATGTTTGCATATGAGGATATTCGGATACGAGGTTATTTAGATATGCGGACGATAGGATATGAGGGCGTTCGGATATTAGGACGTTCGGATATGAGAATATTCAGATATGAGGACATTCGGATATGAGGACGTTCGGATATAATTACTTTCGGATATATGGATATTCGGATATGATGACATTCGTATAGGAGGACATTCGAATATGAGGACATTTGGATATAAGGACATTTGGATATGAGGACGTTTAGATATGCGGACATTCATAAATGAGGACGTTCGGATATGAGGACATTCGTATATGAAGACATTCGGATATGGAAACACTTGGATATGAGGACATTCGGATATGAGGACGTACAGATATGAAGATATTTAGATATAAGATCATATGGATATGCGGACGTTCGGATATGAGGACATTCGTATATGAAGACATTCGGATCTGAGGCGTTTGGATATAAGGACATTTAGATATGAGGATATTCGGATATGCGGACCTTCGGATAAAGGACATTCGTATATAAGGTTGTTCGGATATGAGAATATTAGGATATGAGGTCATTTAGATATGTGGATGTTCGGATATGAGGACATTCGGATAGAGGACATTTAGAGATGCGGACATTCAGAAGTAAGGAATTTTGGATATGAGCACATTCGTACATGAAGACGTTCAGATATAAGGACATTCGGATATGAGGACGTTCGGATATGAGGACATTCGTTTATGAGGACGTTCAGATATAAAGAAATTCGTATATGAGGACATTCGTATACGAGGATATTCGGATATGAAGACATTTAGATATGCGGACATTCGGATATGAGTACAATTGGATATGAAGACGTTCGGATAAGAGGACATTTGGATATGAGGACGTTTGGATATTTTGACGTTCGGATATGAGGACATTCGGATTTGAGGTCATTTGGATATGCGGACTTTCGGATCTAATGGCGTTCGAATTTGAGGACTTTCGGATATAAAGACATTATATGAGGACAAATGGATATGCCTATATTCGGATAAAAGGACTTTCGTATATGAGGACATTCGTATATGGGGTCGTTCAGATAAGAGGACATTTGTATATGAGAATTCGGATATGAGGACATTTGGATATGAGGACGTTCGTATATGAGGACATTCGTATATGCGGACGTCCGTATATAACGACGTTCAGATATGAGGACGTTCGGATATGCGCACATTTGGATATGAGGACGGTCGGATGTGAGGACATTCGCATATGAGCACGTTCGGATAAAAGGACGTTCGGATATGAGGAAATTTGTATATGCGGTAGTTTGGATATGAGGACATTCCGATATGAATACATTTGGATATGTAGATTTTCGCAAATGAAGAGATTCGGATATGAAGATTTTCGTATATGAGGACATTCGTATAAGAGGACGTTCATATATGAGGACGTTCGTATATGAGGACATTTGGATATGAGTACGTTCGGATATGAGGACATTTGGATATACTGACGTTCGGACATGAGAACAATTCGGATATGAGGACACTTTGATATGAGGATATTTGGATATGCTAACTTTCGCATATGAGGAAATTCGGATATGAGGAAATTCGGATATGAGGACATTCGGATAGGCGGACGTTCGGATATAAAGACGTTCGGATATGTGGACATTTGGATATGCGGACCTTCGGATATGAGGACATACTGATATAAAGACGTTTGGCTATGAGAACATTTGGATATGAGGATATGAGGACATTCGGATATGAGGACTTTCGGATATGAGGACGTTCGGATGTAAGGATATTTGGATATGAGGACCTTCGGTGTGAGAACATTCGCATATGAGGACGTTCGTATATGAGGACTTTCGGATACGAGGGCTCTCGGATATGAGGACTTTCGGATATGAGGACTTTCGGATACGAGGACTTTCGGATATGAGGACGTTCGGATGTGAAGACATTCGGATGTGAAGACATTCGTATATGAGGACGTTCGGATATGAGGACGTTCGAATATGATGATGTTGATATATGAGTACGTTCGGATATGAGGACGTTCGGATATAAAGACATTTGAATATGCAGACATTCGCATATGAGGAGGTTCGGATATTAGAACATTAGGATATGAGGAGATTTAGAGATGAGGACATTCGGATATGTAGACATTCGGATATGAGGACATTCGGATATGCGAACCTTCGGATATGAGGTCATTTGTATATGAGGACGTTTGCTTATGATGAAATTTGGATATTAGGACCTTCGGATATTAGGACGTTAGGATATGAAGACATTCGGATATGAGGACTTTCGTATATAAGGACATTTTTATATGTAGACGTTCGGATATGAGGAAATTTTTATATGAGGACATTTGAATATGAAACGTTCGGATATGTAACGGTCGCATATATTGATAATTTATTTAGAATAAACATCAAAATTACATCAGTAACCTTTCATTAACCTATAATTAATACCAGGTTATTTTACTGGATTTTAATTTTTAATTCTCATAAATAATACAGAATTTTACGTGTTTTATTTTTGCTTTATTTGGTGATTCTGTGGCATCAATTAACAAGTGTTCCCAAAATTATTTTTGATTCGAAGTTTTATACTTGTAAAATTTTCAAAAGTATACATTAACATTAGTATTAACCAAGAATTTAATCAGATGAAATCCAATGTATTTCCATCTTCCTTAGTCCATCGTTTTAGTCGTTGAATATTTTAAAACAAATGGCCTGTTTGGCAGCTGTCGGCTCTCGTCGCTACACTTTACATCAGAAAGAAGCATGTCATCGGCTCTTTCTCCAATCTGCATTTACCTCATCGCTGGCTCCAACGTCGTCAGCGCTGTTCAGTAGCAGCTCATGCCAACCGAACGCGATCAATCTTGTAAACTGTAATCAATCAACGGAGCTATTTCTCGACTTGAGGCTCTTCACGTCTATAATGTGTCTCTTTCGTAACCTGAAGCTACCGATATCTTTTGGCGATGTTGTTGTTGTTATTATTATTGTTATTACTAGCGGAACCCGTGGAATTTTCACGGAAGGATAATTATGATTTCCTGGAAAAATTTTACTTTGTCATACTACAAATGATAGTAACGTCTTCAAACATAAAGGTATTGAATAATGAAATAACGATAACACAGAGTGTAATTTTATTAAAATATCTAGAAAAGTAATGTCCATAGAAGCTACTTCACTGTAATCTTATATCATTAAGCGGTGTATGCACAGACCATAAACAAAATACGGTACGATATTTTGTGAGAGATTTTGAAAGAGAAAATGTTTTTTTATTACTGAAAAATCATGGTTCGGGTGTCCATTGTAAACATAAAAGACCAAATGAGTAATGGCCAGAAATTTCGTTATTAAGTCGCGGGAAAACGATGATAAACCTACCTATTTTTACTATATTGTACAGTACACACACATATACACACACACAATTACTGCTACAATCACCAGCTTAAGCTGCTACTGCTACGGTAATGCTATAGACTCACTCCTCCTACTCTCTCACTCTTTACTACCCTCTGTTTGGCAAAGGTGAGAGAAAGGCTGAGGAGAGTAGCGTTTATAGGTTATAAAAAGATAGAGGGGAAGGAAAAGCTCGTATAGAGAGTGAGTGTGTTATTTTTCTTCAGTGGCGTAACAAACGGAGGAACTAAGTAACTAAGTAACTAACTAAGGAAGGAACAAGCAGAATTATTATATGATTATTTTGTTTCTGTACATGTATTTCTCTGTTGACGTCAGATATCCCGTGGTTATTGGAAACAATAATTCTGAAATCTTCAATACCGTTTCAATACCCCCATAAACTCCTGCAAAGCCATGACTTATACAGTCACGAACCTTCCTGTAATGAATAGGTAATGAATATGTATATACGTTGGCTCCTCCTCACTGGAATGTGATTGGCTGGTGTCAGCCATAAATATAAACTAAGGTGAGGACGTTGAGAGATCAAGAGGTCTATAGGTCTCAGACTAGAGGTCTACCACTAGATGTCTTTCACTAGAGATCTACCACTAAAGGTCTACGGCTATTGACTACGCCTACGTCTCATGATACTCCATACGACGTGTATCGTCATTACGTCTACGTACTAGATTGTTCTATCCGGTTAGATTTGCCTAAACCCATTAACTACCTCGAATTATATATATATATATATATATATATATATATATATATATATATATATATATATGTTCCAGGACATATCAGATAATATTATTATTAATAATAATGATGATGATGATGATAATGATGGTGAAAAAATGATGATAGTCATGAAGGTCTTCATGATTATAATAAAAATGTTTCAATTCAAAGAAAAATCTCCTTACTGCCTGAAGAGATTACCGTAAGTGTACTCCATTCCGGCATCTTAAAACCTTTAAATATATATAAGGTATCACCCGTTGTCATCACCTTCATCAAAGGAAACATGTTGATTTGGAAAACAACACTTTACCTCAATCAGAATAATATCGTTTGTCGCATTAACAGCGCGGAATATCGCCATAGATATCTCAAAAGAAAAGCCATCTATTTTAAATAGATGACGTACAGTTATATGCTAGGAATGGCAGTGAGCTGGAAGGTCTCCTAAAAACATAAAAAATGTTTTAGTGGTGGTATTGAAATGGAATTTTGTTTAGATAAATGTGCTAAAGCCACAATTTTACAAGTATCACTACAACAAATAAATCTGTAACGCCCATCAGTCAGTGCAGATTTACAGCTACTCAGGATATTTTAAGGTACGTTTGCACGCACAAAAATGACAATTTCGCGACTGGGTTTTATACCATGATTGTAAATTTGCGGGGCTTGGCAGGTGTCGTATACTGCCCGAATCAGAAATTTTAATCTGGAGTCACCGTGCCATATTTCAGACCATTTGATTTGGCAATTCAACATATAGCTCCATTTGGTCCATGCCCCTTGCTGTCTCATCCCGACTTGCATTGCTATTCGTTTCTCTTCTTCGCCATTTCTGATTACTTCCTGCAAAAGATGACTTTTCTTTTTTCCTTGCAGTTTGTCATATTTTTCTGAGGGGAAAAAGCCGAGGCCCGCGCGTACAGTAGCTACGGTCCCTAGTATTGCCTTTTCTCGGATTCTTTCTTTTCGAGCTACTTTGGGATCTTTCGACTACTCGTACTGGATTGTGGCTCTCACTTTAGCTACTTTCTTCGTATAGGCTTTTAAACGGGAGTTTCAGTGCGTTTGTTTTCCCGTATAACGCTGCGCTGCATAGGAATTTCGAGTACATATACCAGGCACTCGACAGGAATGGCGAAGCTCGAACCGTTGCATTGGATATATCTAAGGCGTTCGACAGAGTTTGGCATGCTGGCCTTCTATGTAAACTGCGGAGCTATGGTATAACTGGACATCTGTTTGAACTAATCCAGTCATTCCTCTCTAACCGCACAATGAAAGTGGTATTAAACGGACATGCCTCTCAGAACTACCATACAAACGCAGGTGTCCCCCAAGGCTCCATCTTAGGTCCTACACTCTTCCTGATATATATTAATGATCTCCCTGATTCCATAAGAACCCAAATAGGTTTGTACGCCGATGACACCACAGTTTACTCTCGCCTCCAACAAAAATCTGGTGTAGGCGTTAAAGCTAAACTCGCAGCCGAGATTGAAAAAGACCTCCAATCCATATTGGACTGGGGTAAGAAATGGCTAGTAAATTTTAATGATTCTAAAACGAAGCTACTATCAATTAACCATCATCGACAATCTCACCTACCTCCCATTAGTATGGACCAGGCTTGCCTCCCAGAGAGTAAAACACTACGCCTCCTTGGTCTCACACTTTCAGCAGACCTCAAATGGAATGACTATATCGAATCCATTGCTAAATCCGCTGCTATGAAAGTCGGTTCTCTGTGTAGGGCCCGGAAGTTTTTTCCGTCTAAATCTATCCTGCACATTTACAAATCTACCATCCGCCCGTGCATTGAATACTGCTGCCATATCTGGTCGGGTGCCCCTGCTGTTCTCCTCGGGCTTCTCGATAAGGTTCAGAGGAGGGTCTGTAATGTGATAGATACCGACTTGGCAGACCGCCTGCAGTCTCTCTCCCACCGGCGAGACGTGGCTTCCCTGTGTCTCTTCTATAAATACTTTCACGGCTTCTGCTCCGATGAACTTAGATCACTGGTACCCCCTAAATACGAATTTGCACGAGATACTAGATTAGCAACTAGATCCCACCCTTTTACAGTGAAACCGATAAAATGCAGCCGTAACTTCTACTCCAACAGTTTCTTTCCTCGCACTTCCCGACTGTGGAATTCTCTTCCAAACGATTGCTTCCCCGACGGCTACAATCTCCAGGAGTTTAAATGTAAGGTCAATACACACCTCCTAACACACTAACCTGCTCCCATTCTATCAAGCACTCTTCCCATCTGCCCGACCCTCATCCTCGCTATCCTTACTCATCTGTCACCTTTCTCCTGACAATCCCTATGTCTATCCACTCCTTCTCTTTACCTTCCCCTATGTAGCCCCATGCGCAATAGTGGCAGTGGAATGCCTTGCTTGGGGTGAGATGATTAAAAAAAAAAAAAAGAAGGAATCTTGGCAAACCTAACCACCTTCGTTGTCGTGATGTTATACTTCGTTCTGTAAGTTCTATTGTGGAGGAAGTGAAATCGTAGATAGTTACAGGCCAGAGTATTTTTGGAAGAATGGCGTGTTGATAAATCCAAGCTTTATATCTGCCAGGTAAGCCGGACTTATCAACCCTGATTAGCCACCCTTCTAGATTCTCCGTTGTTAATATGACGGATCTTGAATCTTTTAGGGTTTCATCGAACTGCTTCCCCAAGCTCTTTACTGGCTTTTGATGCATTGTAGGTATGTCATCTCCAAAGAGCTTAAATCTTTCGTTTTTCGAAAGCTTACTTTTCTTCATTACTAGGGAACGTGATTTGGAAGCGTTAAAACTCATTCTCGCCCAGTCGATGAGTTTTTGATGCCCTTCAGCAACCACCTTGCCCCAATGGCAGACGTGCTTGTTATGGTCATGTCATCCATATACGCGCGAATCGGTGGTTGCCTTACACCGGATCTAGTTACTGCTCCTCGACATTCCACTTCAGCAGCTTTTATCAGCAGATTCATTGATAATGCGAAGAGAGTCACTGAAATGGTGCAGCCTGTTATTATCCTTCTTTCATGGTTATGCCATGCTGAAGTTGAGGTCTTTGTTACTGCCCTCATTCTAAAATCCTTATAGTAGTTTAAAATGAGCTTGGTGAAAGCAGTGGGTATATGGTACCGGATTAGAGCTTCTTCTACCAGACGATGGGGAATTGATCCATAAGCATTCTTAAGGTTTAATAATAATAATAGTAATAATAATAATGACAACCATTAATTCATACCGTGTTAGAACTCACTGAATATAAAACTCGACTTGATAGAGTGGGCCAATATCTGCACTGGAAAATATGCAACTTTTATGGGAAGGAAACAACAAGAAGCTGGTATGAATATCTCCCAGATCCTGTAACAGAAATAAGAGCTGTAGAGATTTTATGGAACTTTACAATACACACAGACAGAACAATGAAGGCTAATCTCCCAGACATGGTGATCGAAGACCACAGAAACAGAATGTTCCTTCGTATTGACATGGCAGTCCTTGCAGATTGTAATATATATTTGATAATCTTCAAAAAGCTATCAAATAAAAGAATCTTGTAGTGGAAATTTAAAAAATGTGGTACATGAGAACATAAATAATTACAATTGTATTTGAAGCCCTTGGATTGGTTTAAAAAAAGTTCTAAATTAATAGATTCCTGGTAGCTTATGCCTTAAAGAAATAAAAAATAAACCGTACTTAAACCGAAGTAGAAGTCATAGATTACGAACTGCTTTTTTAAATTGTGTGTGACCATAGATTTCTCCCCGAAAGCTAATCAGTAAAAAATGTCATGGATCCATTTCTGAGCTTAAATCTCTTGTCGGAACCCGAAAGTAACTGGAAGGGGAAACTCAAAAGCGTCAACTTAAAATGACCGACTGAAAACCGCCGACTTTTATAACCGAATAAAAGTAATTCATGAATAATTAATACTTAAATTAGTGAATATTTTGTAATAATAAAGTAAATAGTGAAAAACTTATTTTAATAAATCAAATATATTTAGTAACTAATGGTTTAATCCTTAATTAATTACTTTATCTCGTTATAAAAAAGTTGTTTACCTGGGGCGGACTTGCCTCGGTTCTGACGTGTCCCAGTGGAAAGAAATGTCTATGTGTATAACAGAAATCAAAGAAGGAAATGTGCATGTGCATAATAGAAATCAAAGAAGCAAATGTGTATGTGTATCACAGAAATTAAACACGGACATACGTATGTGTATAACCGAAATCAAAGAAGGAAATGTGTATGTGTATCACAGAAATTAAACACGGACATACGTATGTGTATAACCGAAATCAAAGAAGGAAATGTGTATGTGTATAACAGAAATCAAAGAAGGAAATGTGTATCTGTATAACAGAAATCAAAGAAGGAAATGTGTATGTGTATAACTGAAATCAAAGAAGGAAATGTGTATGTGTATAACCGAAATCAAAGAATCAAATGTGTATGTGTATAACCGAAATCAAAGAAGGAAATGTGTATGTGTATAACCGAAATCAAAGAAGGAAATGTGTATGTGTATAACCGAAATCAAAGAAGGAAATGTGTATGTGTATAACAGAAATCAAAGAAGGAAATGTGTATGTGTATAACAGAAATCAAAGAAGGAAATGTGTATGTGTATAACCGAAATCAAAGAAGGAAATGTGTATGTGTATAACTGAAATCAAAGAAGGAAATGTGTATGTGTATAACAGAAATCAAAGAAGGAAATGTGTATGTGTATAACCGAAATCAAAGAAGGAAATGTGTATGTGTATAACAGAAATCAAAGAAGGAAATGTGTATGTGTATAACCGAAATCAAAGAAGGAAATGTGTATGTGTATAACCGAAATCAAAGAAGGAAATGTGTATGTGTATAACTGAAATCAAAGAAGGAAATGTGTATGTGTATAACCGAAATCAAAGAATCAAATGTGTATGTGTATAACCGAAATCAAAGAAGGAAATGTGTATGTGTATAACCGAAATCAAAGAAGGAAATGTGTATGTGTATAACTGAAATCAAAGAAGGAAATGTGTATGTGTATAACCGAAATCAAAGAATCAAATGTGTATGTGTATAACCGAAATCAAAGAAGGAAATGTGTATGTGTATAACCGAAATCAAAGAAGGAAATGTGTATGTGTATAACCGAAATCAAAGAAGGAAATGTGTATGTGTATAACTGAAATCAAAGAAGGAAATGTGTATGTGTATAACCGAAATCAAAGAAGGAAATGCGTATCTGTATAACAGAAAACAAAGAAGGAAATGTGTATAACAGAAATCAAAGAAGGAAATGTGCATAAAAGAAATCATTTGTATATTTGAAATGATTTTTAAAGGTTTCAATAGACTCGTTGAATGGATTCCTGGTATCTTATGTCTTAAAGAAATAAAAAAACATACTTTCTAATAATCGCTCATAGATGACGAAATGCATTTTTAAAATTGTGTGAGATTATAGTTTCTTTTTCTTTATTTTATCTAAAAAATAATCAGTGCCCAAAACACACACACACACACACACTCGCAGATAGAAAGAGAGAGAGAGAGAGAGAGAGAGAGAGAGAGAGAGCGAGAGAGAGACCCGAGTTAATCACCCAGACATGTTCATCACAAACCACAAAAGATAATGTTCTTTCTTATTGATATGACAGTCCCTACAGATTGTAATCTATCTTTGAATATCTTAAAAAAAAACTATCAAATTACAAGGATTTTGAAGTGGAAATTTTAAAAAGTAGCATTTCAAGCAATTAATACTTCCAGTTGTAATTGAAGCCCTCATACTAACTGGAAATGGTTGCGATAGACTCATTCAAAGGATCCCTCTTAACCTAGGCCTGAAAAAATTAGAATCACGCGTATAGTTCACACATTACGAATATCTTTATTTATGTAAAATGTCTGTGATCTTTGGATGTATTCTTTTACGAAAATATTAAGTGGAAAATGTCATGAAGCTATTTTTGACTTTAAGTATCTGTTTGGGACCCAAAAAATTGTGCGTACAACAGAAATCCAAGCAAATAATAAACAATTACAATAATTTCACGCCTTTTCCTGTGCATAAACGATTGCTTCTGTCTGTAGTTAAAGTACGAGCAAGTCTCATTAAATCTTCAGCACCTTCCACAGTATCATGTAAAAATGTATCCTACGTCAACTTCCATGCTTCTAGCAGCGTATACACACCTATATAATATAGGCATATATATACCATCCTAATATCTTTATTTTTTTTTACTCTTAACTCTTCGTCTTAAAAAATAAAATAAGAAAAATATCACACGCTTTTATGGCGCGCGCGCGAGAGAGAGAGAGAGAGAGAGTAGAATAAAATTGATATATAAATATTATGAGAGGATTCTTCCTTGTACATTATATGATATCCTCTTCAAGTTTACGGTTAACTGTTATATATCCTACATAACATGTATATCATACCTTCTTCCCACTCCCTTAATACATTCTTAATAATCAACTATTTTGAGTGCCACTTGGGTTTTGAATTGGGTAAATTAAAGGGACATGACTGACTGGGCAGAAGATTATCCCACAGTAGGTTGGCATTCCTTTCTGTGTTAGACTGGTTGCCAGCCACGGCTATAGAACACAATCTGTCCTGTTATTTAACTCATAACTTTTTTTTTTATAAGCGTTTCACTCCGAGCAAGGCATGTCACTGCCACTACTGCGCAGGGGGCTACATAGAGTGGAGAAAAGATGATTAAATATAGGAAATGTCAGAGGGTGGGTGATAGGCGGGTAAGGATACCGAGAATGAGGGTTGGGTAAATGAGAATGTTCTGAGAATAATTGGGAGTTAGTGTGATAGGAGGTGTCTATTGACCCTACATTTAAACACCTGGAGATTGTAGCTGTCGGGAAAACAGACTTGTGGAAGGGAGTTCCACAGGAGGGAAGAGCGAGAAAAGATGCTGTTGGAGTAGAATTTACGGTTACATCTTATTTGTTTAACTGTAAAAGGGTGGGACCTAGTTGCTAATCTAGTATCTCGTGTAAATTCGTGCTTTGGCGGCACCAGTGATCTAAGCACATCGGAGCAGAAGCCATGAAAGTACTTGTAGAAGAGGCACAGGGAAGCCACATCACGCCGGTGAGAGAGTGGTTGCAGCCGGTCTGCCAAGTCAGTATCAACCACGTTACAGATCCTCCTTTGTATTTTGTCAAGAAGCCCAAGGAGAGCAGTAGAGGCACCCGACCAGATATGGCAACAATATTCAATACACGGGCGGATGGTAGATTTGTATATGTGCAGAATAGATTCAGGTGGGAAAAACTTCCGGGCCCTGCACAGAGAGCCGACTTTCATAGCAGCAGATTTGGTAATGGATTCGATATAGTCATTCCATTTGAGGTCCGCCGAAAGTGTAAGGCCAAGGAGGCGTAGTATTTTACTCTCTGGGAGGCTATCCTGTCCCATGCTAATGGGAGGTAGATGCAATTGTCTATGGTGGTTAGTTGATAACAGCTTCGTTTTAGAGGCATTGAAATTTACTAACCATTTCCTACCCCAGGCCACTACGGATTGGAGGTCCTTTTCAAGTACGGCAGCGAGGTTCACTTTGTCGTCCACACCTGGTTTTTGATCGATGCGAGAGTAGATTGTTGTGTCATCGGCATACATGCCAACTTGGGATCTAATGGCGTCGGGGAGACCATTAATGTAGATCAGAAAGAGCGTGAGACCTAGAATAGAAACTTGAGGGACGCCCGCGTTCGTATGGTAGTTTTGGGAGGCATGCCCATTTAATACCACCTTCAATGTGCGGTTAGAGAGGAAAGACTGGATGAGGTCAAACAGATGTCCAGTTATCCCGTAGCTCCGCAGTTTGCACAAGAGGACAGCATGCCAGACCCTGTCGAACGCTTTGGGGATATCCAAGGCAACGGTTCGGGCTTCGCCATTCTTGTCAAGTGCCCGGTTGCGCGTAAGTGGATGCAGGGAATTCAATTGAAATTTGAACTCTGCTTCCCGATTTCTCGTTCCGAGTCGATATGCACTGCACCAAAACAAACATCTTGTTTGGTTGCTGTATAAATTTTTAAAGTTTCTGTCTTCTAGCACGTTCGTAGCAGTTCTCTTCAGTTTCAGCAAATATGCGCCTCATCTCATTACATTAAATGCTTCATATTCTAATGTTTCATATGACCGCAAACGTTATATTTTGTGTTCGAATAGACATCCCGTACGATGAGCGATGTTCAGCCTGGTGATTACCTAGATGGGTGACAGCTTGAAAACAACCTGGTACGCTCGGCCTGGATAATGAATAATGACTCGGAATTGTTAATCGTACAGCCGATTTTCAGCTCCAATAGCATTCATTATTATCACACGCGTAAATACCGTTGGGAAAGGCATGAATCCACTTTTTCCCTCCTCCAGTTATGGGTTAATTAGTAAGAGTTGTACCACTAAACCAATATTATCTCCAAAAACGAAATAAAATTGCATACAAAATTTTTACATTTCAGCGTTAGATGACACTAAGGCAGCCATAGGCGAATATGATTCATTGAATCTTGATATGACAATTAAGTAAAATCAGATTCTAATTCAAGATAATTTTATTTAATATCTTTATACTATTATACGGAGATTTTTAATTCGTAACTTTGAAATTGAAAAATAGAAACACCACACAGGGAAGATTACACTGCGTCAAACGAAGAAATGAGTCGAATCTAGCTAACTTGAAAAAGTCAGCTTTCGTAATGCACATTTTTTACCAGGAGTCGAAACAATGGAAAATTCATTTTTCTTTATTTATTTATTCGGCCCTGGGATGTTGCAAACATGTGGGTTTATTTGCGTAAGAAATGACCTGTACCCTATGCTTCAACCAAAATTGTCATCATCTACTGTTTACAAAGACTTCAAGTGTTCGCCCTTCCTCAAAATGAGAAGTGGCGGGAGATGACATTCTCTTCTTGTAGACACATTCCTAGTAGGCATTGATAAATGAGACACCATCTAAAACAGACTTGACAAGACTAACAAGAATGAAGACAACAAAAAGGCAAATACGCAGTATAAAAAAGGCATGAAACATTTTCCTCGATAAATGCGGCCATCGTCTGTGAATACAAACTAGAGAGGACAAAGGTCACCGGATTAGGTATGGACGTTATATTCTGCTTAGGTCATCATACTCAGCGAAAAGGTTTGGCATAAAAAATAGACTGAGCGCCGAACATCTGGATGAACAGGGGCACTTCTACGTAGTGTAATGGTTAGCAAGCTTTTCTGTGAGCTCATTTGCAACCGTATAAAGAGTTCGATCCTGGCTGGGTGCCCCATATTTTTAGTCTAGTGCCACAGCTAAGCAATGCTTAGTAAAAAAAAAGGGCACCAGCGAGGCAATCTTGCTAACCTAATGATTAGCAAGCTTGTTCCGCTAGAACAATTACAACTGAGCAGTGAATTTGGTCCTCACTAGGTGCCCCATAAATTCTTTTGTGCTACATCTAAGTTACGTATAGGAAACCACCATCTGGATACATAGATCTCGATATGGGCGCCTGCTTTGGAGTGATATTTGCGAACTCGTTTCAGTTGGTGCTCTTATACGTTGGCCTTATGTAAGGCTGAGTGAAAAAGCATGAACTGTAGGATGTTGGTTAATAACAAAGATTCGTAGTCAGCGCAACCAAATTGGCAACTGGGTCTCACCCATTCACAGTTAGATCAACCAAATGCAGATGACAATTCTACTCCTGCAGCTTCTTTTCTCGCACTTCCCGCCTGTGGAACACGCTTCCATATTCTTGTTTTCCTGACAGTTGCAACCTCCAGAAATTTAATTGCAATGTCAATACTCATCTCTTAACCACTTGACTCTAGTTCTTTCTACACCACCCTGTATATCCTTTCCTTTCTCTCCACCTTTGCAACTGTCATCACACCTGTATTCCCATCCTTCTCTTGCTCCTTTCTAACTGGTTCATCTTTCTCTTCACTCTCCTCGTATCAAATCCTTTTACTCTTATGCAGCCCGCTCATCCTTTTACTCTTATGTAGCCCCCTAATCTCTTTACTCTTATGTAGCCCCCTGAACATCAGTGGCATTAGCGCCTTGCTCGGGGTGATACGATTAAAATTTTTTTTAGATATGTCGGAGATATACAGAGTGCTACTACATTTTAATTTTGTGCCAAATAAAAACAAATTGAACAAATATATGCTGTTATTCATATACGTTCGTGATTTTTTTCTATTAGAGTGATTTTGATTCTTACTAGGTTCCCCTGTTATTTTTATTTTTATTTTAAAAGAAAATAAGCTTAGTCTCAAAAGCATTGTTGGCTGTGCAGATAGTATAATGGTTAGCGCCTCGCATTGAGAAATCAGAGTTTAAATTCCGGTCGAATTTATTTTTGTAGATTAACAAGATGTTAATATTCCCCCACTTTAAATAGAAGGTTTAGAAGTAAACTACAAACAATCTTGGAAAAAGTGAAAAATATAATAGAATTGAGAAAATTATGTGTTTTAAGAATTTTAAGAGAAAATATTTTAAGAGAAATATCCTATAACTCTGAAAAGAGTACATGACGATCGGCAACGAATGTCAAATATTTCCTTGGAGAGAAATGGCCAATATTATCATTACTTGTAACAAAAGAGATTCACGTGATGAATGATTTGAACTTCGCACCCAATAAAATATTCAAACCTCTAGGTCTCCTTGAAACCCATTAGAATGTTCAAACTTTGAAATCTCCTTGACGCTCAAAAGAATGTTCAAATTCGAAAACTCCTTGAGACCAAGTAGAACGTTTACAGGTTTAAGTCTAGTTCGGAACCACTGTAATGTTCAAAACTCGAAGTCTCATTGAGACTCAATAGAATATACAAAGGACGAAGTCTTTTTAAGACCCAATAAAATGTGCAAAGCGCGAAGCTTGCGCGAGACCCAATGAAATGTTCAATGCATGAAATCTCTTTGAGACACAATCAAATGTTCCAAGATCAAAGTCTCCTTAGACACAATAAAATGGTCAACGCTCATAGTTTACTTGAGACTCAATAAAATGTTCATTTTCCTTCAGATCCTATAGACTCTTCAAATCACTGAGATACAATTGAATGTTAAAAGCTCAATGTCTCCTTGGAAACCAATAACATGTTCAAAGATCGAATTCTCCTTGATACTCAGTAGAATGTTCAAAACTCGAAGATTACTTGAGATACAATAGAATGTTCTAAGCTTAGAGTTTCCCTGGGACTCAACAGATGTTCAAAGATTCATTAAGAAGCTCGAAAATCTATTTCGGACACATTAGAGTGTTCATAGCTTGAAGTCTCCTTCAGAATCAATAGAATGTTCAAAGCTCCTTGAGAAAAAATGCTATGTTCAAAGCTTGAAGTCACATTTAGATGGAATAGAATCTTAAAAGCTTAAAGTTTTCATCGACCAAACAGAATGTTCAAAGCTCGAAGTTTTCTTGAGACCCAGTAGAATTTTCAAAATCCAAAAACTTCCCGATACCCAATATTATATTCATATTTCAAGTCTCCTTGGGTTACAACAGATTGTTCAAAGCTTTAAGATTCCTTGACACCTAATAGAATGTTTAAATGTCGGAGTCTCCATAAGACCCAATAGAATGTTCCAAGCACAAATTCTCCTAGACACCCAGTGGAATGTTTAAAGCTTGAAGTCTCTGAGACCCAACAAAATCTCAAAATTTCCTTGACACCCAGTTGATTCTTCTTAGTTCAAAATCTCCTTGAAAACTTATAGAATTTTCAAAGCTCAAAGTTTTCATTAGACTCAATAGAATGTTCAAAGTTTGAAGCATCCTTGACAACCAATAAAATATTCAAATCTCAAAGTCTCCCTGAGACCCAATAAAATGTTCAAAGCTCGAAGTCCTTTTTAGAACTTATAGAATTTTAAAAGTTTTCATGAGACCCAATAGAACCTTCAAAGCTTGAAGTCTCCTTGAGACTCACTAGAATGTTCAAGTGTGGAGGTTTCCTTTAGTCCTAATAAGATATTCAAAGTTTTCATGAGGCGCAATAGAATGTTCAAACTCTAAATCTCCTTGAGATCTAATAGAATGTTCAAAGCACGAACCTTCCTTGAGATCATAATATATGTGCTGGGCCATTGTTATTATTATACATTTATTCTGTTGCTGCTAGCATCCTTTATATTTAAATAAATATATATATATATATATATATATATATATATATATATATATATATATATTGTTGTGGGGAATTATCCACACACTAATATGAACTCTACTGGACTACATAAATACCAAGAGTTATCTACTCTCGTGGGTAGTAGTAAGTAGCATCAGCTACGATACTCATTTGTTAGTACGCCGTTCCGGCACTAAGTACTATTATACTCTATTTCCTCTGTATGTTCCGGCGCTGAGTACTATTGCACTCTATTTCCTCTGTACACTGTTCTCTTTTGTAATATAATATTGATTCCAGCGGTATACCGTGTCCGAGTCTTTCTTGTGACCTTTTCCCAGGGCCACATCAATTGGCGACGAGAAATTTGAACTACTTAGGACCCTCATCATCATCCACATCAGTATTAAACAAGCGATCATCAAAATGGTCGATATTTACCCCTTGGGATGTATAGTACTATCTTAGAGGTGAAAATCATGTTCGAAAAACAATTTTTGAAACTTAAGACTATAATTCCGAGAAATATTCCAGCGAAACATTTACTGCTTATCAAACATATCCGCCCCATTAATGATGATAACCAAATAGATTTTTGTTTATTTTAACGTGTTCATTATTACATATATATATTTTCCTAACAAGATTTCTCGATTGTTCAGACCAGTAGATGTATATAAACATACTGTTTAATTTAAAAAATCTGCGTATTTACTCAAATATAATCATCTATTAAAAATAATGTTTAAACAAATAAATTTATTATTTTATAATATATGTGTTTTATAGTTTTAAGGTATCATGTAATAATTCTGCTTGTTTCTTCCTTAGTTACTTGGTTCCGCCGTCCGTTACGCAACTTACTCTCTGCGCGAGCTTTTCCTTCCCCTCTCTCCTCAGCCTTTCTCTCACCCTTGCCAAACGAAAGGGTAGTAAAGAGTGATAGAGTAGGAGAAGAGAGCCTATAGCATCACCGTAGCAGTAGCAACAGTAGTCGGTGGTTGTAGAGTAGTTGTGTGTAAATAATTACAATATAGTAAAAATATGTAGGTTTGTTGTCGTATCCCGCGGCCTAATAACAAAATGTCTGGCCTCTACACCCTTGGCCATTACTCAGTTGGTTTTTTCTGCTTACAATGGACACAGAAAACATGATTTTTCAGTAAAAAAAAAAATTCCCTTTCAAAATCTCTCACAAAATAGTGTACAATATTTTCGTTATGGTGATGATAATCAACGAGATTTTAGTTTATTTTAATGTGTTTAGTGTTACTTATATCATATCTAAAGATTTTTTTATCATTATTATTATCATTATTATTGATAGACATTTGCTTTATCATGCCGGATCAAAACCAATAATGATGACCTTCTGTATAGGACTAGATAGATTGATTTCATTTCTTATGGTTTATCAAATTTCTGCAGCTTATTTAAAATCATAAAGGATTATAACAATTTTTGGAAATAATAGCGTTTTACTCATACAAGTTGTACTAATTAACCCATATCTGGAGGAAAAGGTTAATTCTTACCATTCCCAAAGGTATTTGCGCGTAAAAAACAAATATAACGGATTCCACTGAAATTGATTTTCAATTCTGACATGTTACACCCAAGCTTACTATCTTTTCACCAAACGGTCACCTATATAGTTTGTGAGCAGACTCGACTTTGCTTAACTTTGTTTACTGCATAAGAATAAGTGTTTCAACGTGATATCTATTACTCTACTTGATTCTTTTTATGGTCACATTTTACCGAATGAAAAAAAAAACTAAACAAAACAGAAAGTTCAATCCGCATATGCACCACCCGTTCTATTAATTTTTTGTTTGCGGAAACTTATTTGTCTTTGTATATATATTTGTCAAATTAAAATTAAAAAAATCATTATTTAAGGATTCTAACATACTTTTCTTTTAGTATTTAAAAAGTTATATTAATTGCGCAAATAGGTTTAAATGTGTAATTTAACTTTCAAAACTGTAATAATTAAGTAAATGTTGTAAATTTAAACCAATATCAGATAAGATTATATCGTTCATCACAGAAGACCATAATAATATGTTGTGTTGATACTGAATATTCATAAAGTTAAGAGTAAAACCTCGTGAACATTGTCAAACGAAAATGTTCCAGATGGTCTAAATGTTTAGATCTGATCATTGCCGACAAGATTCGGTCTTATGTTAGACCGATCACTTGAATTGATTTTGTTTAAAATATTTTTTCTTTTTCTTTTTCTTTCCACATCATTTGTCTTATTTACCCTTGTTGATTTTATTTTATTTATTTTCATATTTAATCGTATTTTTTTTATAATTCGCCATTTTTTTTCTGTTTTATGGGACACGGAATCATCTAAATCGCAAAAAGCAACACAAAAGAAAAGCAACGACATATGTAGTCAAACGCGCGCGCACACAACACGCATAAAAGGAAAAGTAATCAACATACACATTAATAACCACACAGGATGCACAGGGAGCACAAGACATGTTAGAAATAAACCCAGCACGCATATGCAGGACACACGCAAACAACTTCTTCTTCTTCTTCTTCTTCTACTTCTTCTTCTTCTTCTTCTTCTTCTTCTACTTCTTCTTCTTCTTCTTCTTCTTCTTCTTCTTGTGCCCTGCCCCTTCAGACGATCATGCACTTCCACTTTTCTCTTGTCACTCTCAGTAATTCTTCTCTTGGTATCTCTTCCAACTCCAGCTCCGTCAACCATTTGCTCAGACCTAACAAGTACGACTCCCGCTGCTTAACCCTGTCTCTTCTTCAATTTATCCTACCTATGAGTATCAAGTTCTCTAGACGGTCGTTCCTAATTATGTGTCCCAGGAACCTCATTTTGTCTCTTCCTGATATTTATTATCAGTTTTCTTCTCGTTTGCATCCTTTCCAACACCTCATCGTTGCACACATGCTCTGTCCATGGTATTCTCAGCATCCTTCTGTAAAACCACATTCTTACTGCCTCAAGCCTCTCCTTCATCTTTGATGAGATCGTCCAGCATTCACTTCCATACAGAAGGACAGATATCACATAGCAATCCAGCACTTTTTTTTTGTTTCTAATGAGATTTTCCTGTCTTTCAATACTCTGCTTAGCTTCTAAAATATGTCTTTGGCCGCGACAATGCGTCTTTGGATCTCGATGTCGCACTTTCCATCCTCTATCAAAAACCTTTCCAGGTGTTTGAATGTTTTTAATTGTTTTATTTTAGATTACCCGAACAACACAGTACATAAAATAGACAACAAAACCTAAAGAAATACGCAATACACATAGCTAATCCAAGCAGCCCATAGACTCAGGATACAAAAAACAACACAATGCATAAAATTAAGAAACACATGACACACGCAAAACATAAACACTAACGCTAAGAAGATACACAACACACAGATACATAACATAGAAAACAACACAGTACACAACATACAAATCATAAAAATTACGCATGACGCACACGCAAAACAAGAAACTGACGCAAAGACACACTGAAGATACACGCTGCACAGTAGACATTGGACACAACGTAACAAACATATATCTATAAATCTAGCAACACAACAATGACGCAAAAATTCACTCATGATACAACCGCACAGTGGACAGACACATGAAGCACAGCACACGTATACACGTAACATGATAAACAGCATACACGAACGACAGACATATTCAGTCACACCGTAAGATACACACGCAACGCAAACAAACGGACACACACAAATAAGGATGCCAAATGTATCAAAAGCTTTGACAATTTATATGCAAATGAATCCGTGCATGATTCATCTTTTTGTTCTTCAAAATCGACATTTTTTTTGTTGTTTTCTATTATTTTATTGCTCGTCGATTTCTAATTCACCCTTATAAAGCGTTATCTCTCCTACCTAGGCTAGATCAAGTCTTGCTTAACCTCGGTTTCCCCCTTGTCTTCTGAAGGTTGGTGAGAAGAAGGGTGTGAATGAAGACCTTCCGACTTCCCGTGTGTTCTTCCCGTCATTCAGCAAAAGATACGGGTGATAGGGAGAAGGAGAGGCCTTTCCGGGGTACTGTAGTTGAGGTCTATTGGGCCGCTACTGATAAAAAAAACGGATTAATTGCTGCATTTGTGAACAAGGGAGATGTGGAAGGGTCGGGGAAGACAACGGAAAACTGGCGGATGGGTGGTGATGACAACGGGAATAAGAAAGAGACGGAAGTTCGCACTTAGAAAACGATAAAGATCAGTGAAATTGACTGAATAGGGAGACCAAATGACAGAAGGTCCGGATTAGAAAGCAGGGCCGAAACAAGTGCAACTATCGGTGGAAAACAGATGAGTGGGTATTTGAATGCAGTCGCCAAATATTACCATAATATCCTTGATAACGACATTGATAAGCCTGTATTCGTGACACTGACAACACTGTCCGATATTGCCTCGAAGGAACCGATAGAAATATAACTCAAATGAAAAGAGTCATTGTCAGATTTAGCTAAATGCTTAGTGCAAAAGACAAAAACGTGTGTGTTTTTTCTTCAAATAACCTCCCTCTGCCTGTTTCTGTTTCTCTCACACTCCCTCTCTCTGGTGCCATACCCTCTCCACCAAAATCTTTTCGCTTTTGTCATTTAAAACAATATTTTTTGGGGCTATGGTTCGGGTATCCATGCTGCGCTAGACAAATATTTTCATTAGAATCTATCCTGCTTCCGTTCGTCCGCGTATCCATTATTACTTCCGCTTTGGTCAGGTGCTTATATATTATATATACAGTCAGTTAAGTGCCATACGTGATACACGCTTTGGGCGATCATGTCTCGAAAGAGACATGACTGACTGGGCAGAAGATTATCCCGCAGTAGGTTGCCATTTTTTCTGAAATAGACTGGTTGCCAGCCAAGGCTATTGAACCCAATTTGTCCTGTTATTTGACTCATAGTTAGAGGGGGAAGAGATGCATTATATTATTAAGTAGTAATTAGTGGGGGATCAGTTTATTACTTCATAACAATGTAAAACTCTTCACCCACTTTATGCCCAGTAGAAGCTTTAATCATGTTTTCAACTATTATATTCAGTCAGTCAGTTAAGTGCCATACGTGATACACACTTTGGCCGATCATGTCTCGAAAGAGACATGACTGACTGAGCAGAAGATTATCCCGCAGTAGGTTGCCATTTTTTCTGAGATAGACTGGTTGCCAGCCAAGGCTATTGAACCCAATTTGTCGTATTATTTAATCCATAACTGGAGGGAAAGACAGAGATTAATACCTTTCTCAATGGTCTTTGTGCATAAGTGAATGCAAGGAATTCAACTGGAATTCGATCTCGGCTCTATGATTATATCTCCCGATATATAGCCTCTTGTTAAAATACAAAGAAGAATCTGCAACGTTATAGATCCTAAGCTGGCATCTCAGTTTCAATCATTTCCTTACCTCGCCGTAACGTCGCTTCCCTTTGTCTTTTTCTGTAAATATTTTCATCGTGATTGTGTTGACGGTACCTCAACGAGTTTAAACGCATATTCGTCTTGACGCTCTTCCGGTTTGCTGCTTCCCAGTTAAACATTAACTAAAACTAGCAGTACAACCCGGTGTTGCTGGGGTGTAGTGAAAGCTTTAAAACTAATTTATGGTCCTGGAGCTCAGACTCTTTGGACGTTGGCACGAATGACTAAAATGCAATAGTTGTTTCCAGTCAAAGCGAAACCGTAGATTGAACGAAAAATGAATAGATGTAAGTCAAATTTTGATTTCCGGAATCGACGACAAATAAGTTTTCCGTCGTAAACTGAATTTTGAAGGCTAAATAAGTCCTCTGAGTAAATGGCACCATTGTTGAGACTAAGAACTACAGTTATACCTACTTAGAGCAAAACCCAAAGTAAAAACTAAAATAAAAGGGCTGAAAACCTGATTTTGATCAGACCCGATAGGATATCGGGGTATCGATTTCTAATATCAGAGTCAAATAAGTCATCCAAGGATAAACTAACCTAAGTAAGTCTATGAAAACTTATTGCACCCATCGGGAGTAAAACTGGAAAAAATGAGCCATATTGATAGCTGAATATCGTTTTTTGATAAGATTCGATAGAATATCGGTGATATCGATTTCCAATATGGGGGAAAATGAGTCGTCGGAGAAGATCTATTGATGTTTGATAGTTAAAACTATAATTTTACGAAGTTAGAGCAAATTCTGCAGCAAGAACTACAATATCTGATATAGGGGGGGAAATCGCAAAGAAATAAGTAGCCCATGACCTGACCTGAAACCTAAAATATATTTGTGTGAAATTTAGTGAGAACCAGATAAAAATTGTGGATTTGTATGAAGGACATACAGACAGACAGACAGACACACACAAACATAGTGTTTTCATATATAGAGATGCAATGTCAATTCTTATCTTTTGTTTTCATATATTCCTGTTCTCCGTACTCAATGTTTTATTTATGTTATTCTTCATGTACTCAGTAAAATTTGCTCCTTAATAGCCTCATTGCCTTACTTGGAACGACATTATGAATAAAGGTGTTATAATTTCTGAAATGACTAGTTGTCACCAAGAAGAAGTCAGGAATATACTCTTAGCATACTAAGAGTATATTCCTGACTTCTTCTTGGCTTCTTCCTGGCTTCCGGCTTTCCTGTCACTTACGATTTTTCTCAATCATTATCATTTTTTCCTCGAACATATTCTTTATTGTCCTTTTTCTTTCACTCTCAGTAACCCCTTGCATCTTAGTGACTTTTACTTCAGGAAGTATATACTTTCTTTGACGTTCTCAGGTTAGAATCATATCACCTTCCAATGTCCAGTCTTAAGGGAGTGTCTGTCCACCTCTTTGTTGTTGTTTTGTCTATACCTATATTAAAGCTATTTGGTATTGTTGCATTTGAAATCGGATAATATATATATATATATATATATATATCAGCATGCGGTGTGGGTATAGAAGAATCCAAAGGAGTATTCTGTCCATACAGTGGTAGGATAACTCTCTAAGAGAGCTCTAAACATATATGCATATAAATACATATAGAGCAAGTATAAGAAAAATTAAGACAGACACGTTATTTCATGGTGAATCGGAAGTATGGCCTATTTCAGGCAAACCATCGTCAGCTTCCGTCTTCATTTAACAAAGGACTTTACGCGAATAAAAAATCCTTTGTTAAATAAAGACGGAAAAATCCTTTGTTAAATAAAGATGGAAAAACCCTTTTGTTAAATAAAGACGGAAGCTGATGATGGTTCGCCTGAAATAGACCTATATTTCCGATACACCATAAAATAACGTGTCCGTCCAAATTTTTCTTATATATATATATATATATATATATATATATATATCCACTATCGATTATAATTATTATTAGGCCACCGCAGTGTTTTAAAAAATGATGTATTTCATACAATTTTTTTCGTATTTATTGCCAAGAGAATAATTGTAAATGTTCTTTAGTTAATATTGCACAATAACATGTGCATCAAATGAATTTATAAATAATAATTACCTATATTGCAATACGAATATTTTTATTTATTAAATGTTTAACTGAGTTAGGTTTATACTAAAACCCAAAACTGACATAGGAAACTAAAATTGTGGGCGAAAACAATTATTAATTTAGGGTCAAAATTTTATTAATTTTACCTTTCAACGTAAAATTAATAAAAACGTCACAATATTATTTTATAATACATATATATATATATATATATATATGTGTGTGTGTGTGTGTGTGTGTGTGTGTGTGTATTACGGAAGATTATCGAAATGGTATAACAACCGACATACTGCAACTATTGAAATTATTATTGAAATGTTTGATATGACATTTCGTTAATCTTACGGATTTTCCGTATCATTGTCTGTTTAAATTTGTTGACATTACGATACATTTCAGAGCAGTGATTGTTATTTGCGTAGAATCTAAAATCGTGTTATATAGGTTTGATTTGATTTCGTTTAATGTTGGTCATTCGTGGTCGAGACATCTAAGACGCGCCAGATCACTTGGTGGCTTCCCCTACGTTGATAAGGGGTCGCGGGTTCGAATCCTGCCGAATGACACATTTTCGTAACAAAATATATTGTAATTAATCAGGCCAATAGAAATAAAAATACTGTTTAAAAAGAACAGATTATCTACTCAAAATGCGAGTATCGATTAAAAATAATGTTCAAACAAATAATTTTAATAATTGCCTCACACACACACACACACACACACACACACATATATATATATATATATATAAGCATGTAGATATAGAAGTATCCTGCACATAAAGTGGTAGGATAACTGTCTAAGAGAGCTGTAAATATATATGTATATAAATATATATAAAGCAAATATAAGAAAAATTAAGGCAGACACGTTATTTCATGGTAAATCGGAAGTGTAGGCCTATTTCAGGCGAACCATCATCAGCTTCCGTCTTTATTGTACAGAAGACTTTACACGATTCCTGTAAAATCTTGTGTACAATGAAGAGGGAAGCTGATGGTGTTTCGCTTGAAATAGGCCTACACTTCCGATTTACCATGAAATAACGTGTCTGCCTTAATTTTTCTCATATATATATATATATATATATATCATGGACTATTTTCCTCATTTTTGTTGTTGTTATCAAAATGTCTCGGCCGTTGTGCACTCCAACGAAGCGTACGAAATTTGTAACGCTGTACGAACACAATGGCAAGCTTTATGGAGAGAATGCATGTATTGTTGGTGTCAGACTTTTAACTGTCAGTCATGTTATCAAGGCAAAGAAATAAACTGGATCCATCAGTCCAAAAACGTAAAAGAAAATGCAGTCGGAAGAATAAACGCCAAGAGACGACGTATACGCGATCAGGGAACGTGTGAAAGATCCTAGGAAGGCAACTATCTATCTATCTATCTATCTATCTATCTATCTATCTATCTATCTATCTATCTCAGTCTGTTCATTATCTATCTATCTATCTATCTATCTATCTATCTATCTATCTATCTATCTCAGCAAAATGTAAAGGAAATGTGCTCGGAAGAGAAAAAATACCCAAAACAAAACGACGTATAGGTGATCAGGGAAAGTGAAAGATTTTAGGAAGACATTATTCGTTTTATTTTTAATTAATTTGCAAAAACGTGTATGTATGTATATAAGTATGTATGTATGTATGTATGTGTGTGTGCGTGTATGTAGGTAGGTAGGAAGTTATAAATCTTTCCGATAGTCCAAGCTTTCTAAAGTATCAAGTGGAGTTGGTGATGATTTGCAAGACTTGTATGTATTGTATACGAATTACTACTACCATGTTTCATAGACTAGCTCTTCCGTAGGGCGTCTCCTATCTCAGACAAAAACACATTTTTCTTCAAATAATATAAAAAATCAACGCAATTGCTCTCATTTTGAAAATTATATTCTCCTCCCACGTCCAGTCCATAAAACAGATTTTAATGTTTTCTTTCTTTCCTTATCGAATTGGATGAAACGCACACATTGATTAGCATTTCTTTTGCCGAGTATACGGCTTCTTTGACGTTCAATTTCGGTTCACTTTTAATCTTGTTATCGCCTGTTTCTATCGAGAAAATCCGAATTTGTTATCTTGAGCGTCAGTCCATCAGTTCCTTGCTTCTGTTGGGCGACTAAACTTTATATGGATATTTTTTTTAAAGGAAATTCAAAGACTGGCTGAAGTTTTATACACTGCTGAATAACGTCCTTTTTTAAACAATCATTTGATATCTTCTTATTTACTTTACACTTTATTTTTCTTAAGTTCTTTAATATTCATATCGCCCTAAGCAAGGCATTTTATTACCACTATTTTTCAGGTGTTTACATAGGAGGAAAATTATGAGAAAGATTGACAGGTTATAGGGGGTGTCAAGAGGTGGGTAAGAGAAGGATGAGAATACTGATGAGAGTAGAGTGGACTGAGAAAGGAGCATTAGAGAGAGGATGCAGGTTAGTGAGATAGGAGATGACTATTGACTTTACATTTAAATTCTTGGAAATTATAGCTGTCGGGAAAGCAAGTCAATGGAATGGAGTTCCACAGACGAGAAGTGCGGGAAAAGAAGCAGTTGGAGTAGAATTTGCGTTTACAATTTATTGGTTTCAAAGTAAAAAGGTGGGACCTTGTTACTAATCTTCTGCCTCGAGTAAATTTATATATAAGGGGCACTAGTGAGAGAAGTTCATTTATTTGATGAGTTATTCTATTTTTTATATTTTTTTATATGATAATTTTAACTTTTTTCTTTATTTTCAGATTTGATAATCTTTTATGTTGCCATGTTTTTGTATTTCATAATTTCTTTTATTTTCTGTTATTTACTTGTTTAATACTTTCTTTTATTTTTTATTTTTTGATAATATATTTAAAAGATTTTCTCACTTTTTAATTAGATAGTTTCTTTTAATTTTCCTTCTGGAATTATTCAATAATTTCCTTCATTTTTCATGAATTCAATAAATTCAGTTATCGTTATTTTCGTATTTGATATTTATTTCTTATTTAATGTTTCATTTTTACCTTGTTTATTAATTTATAATTTCTTTTACCTTTCTTTATATTTTATTTGTTAATTTCTTTTATTTTTTATTATTTTTTATTAAATATATATCCAAGTTTTTCTGTTATTTAATAATATATTTTATTTTTCCTCATTTGATAAATCATTTTTCTTTATTTTCTAATTTGTTAATTTCTTTTATTTTTCGTTTTTTCATATGAATAATATATTTAATATTTTATCTTTTATTAAGTTATCTTATTTTTCCTTAATTGACAAATTCTTTTATTTTTCCTTATTTTTTATTTAATAATTTTTTTTAATTTTTTACTTATTTTCTTGTTTGATATTTTATTTTATTTTTATTTTGTGATAATTACTTTTATTTTTCCTTATTTAATAATAATTGATATTTTCCCTATTTCTTTTTTTTTTTTGTAATTTTGTTTATTTTTCTTTCTTTACTTAATATTTTTTACGCGTTGTTTTTATATTCCACATCTTACGAGGGCCATTCAATAAACAAGTTGAATTTTTCGGTATAAGGATTTCTACGAGGGTCATTCAATAAATAAGGTGAATTTTTCGGTATAAGAACTTCTACGAGGGTCATTCAATAAATAAGGTGAATCTTTCGGTATCAGGACTTCTACGAGGGTCATTCAATAAACAAGTTGAGTTTTTCGGTAGAAGTCCTTATACCGAAAAATTCACCTTATTTATTGAATGACCGTCATATTTAAAACGGTACACATGTTATTTCTTATTTTACCAAAGAGTCTCGATTTCTCAAACCTTTTTTCTTTCGTGTATATTTATTCTGATCTTTTTTCTGATATCAGCAATTGCATTAGTGACTTGCAAACTATTGTTGTTATGTTTAATGCTATTATCAAAATCGTGTTCTCATCAAAACTTCATCAGGATGTTATCTAACATCAACTGATATTTTTCTTTAATCTCTTTTTTTCTCTTGTTCCGCATTCTGGAGAATACAGTCTAGATGTTATTTCGTACTGTTCAATTATTGCTCACCTCAGAGATTAAACTCAAAATTACTATGTCAACAAATTCAGGAAGTAACGCTTTAACCTACTCGATTGCTTTCCTGTGCGTTTTGGTGCCGTGGATATCGCCTCGGAACGAGAAATCGGGGGGCCCAGTTCGAATTCCAGTTGAATTCGCTGCATTCATTTACAAACAAATACCCTTGGGAAAGGTATTAATCCGTCTCTTCTCTCCAGTTATGTGTTAAATAACAAAACAGATTAGGTTCTATAGCCCTGGCTGGCGACCAGTCTACCGCAGAAAGTAAAGCTAACCTGCTGTGAGATGATCTTCTGCCCAGTCAGTCATGTCTCTTTCGAGACAAGATCACCCAAAGCATGTATCACGTATGACACTTAAATGACTAACTGAATAGAACAGTTGAAAACATTATTAAGGCTTCTACTAGTCATAAAGTGGGGGATCAGTTTGATATTGTTATAAAGTAATAAACTGATCTCTCACCAATTACTACGTAATAATATAATTCATCTCTTCCCTCTCTAGCTATGAACCAAATAACTGGACAACTTGGGTTCTATAGCCTTGGCTTGTCACCAGTCTACGGAGAAAGTAATGGCAACCCATTGGGGGATAATTTTCCCAGTCAATCATGTCTTTTTCGAGACATGATCGCTCAAGCGTGTATCACGTATGGTACTTAACTGACTGACTAACTATAATAGTTGGAGACAGGATTAAGACTTCTACCGGACATAAAGTGGGGGACCAGTTTTATATTATTATAAAGTAATAACCTGATCCCCCACTAATTACTACTTCACAATATAATACATCTCTTCCCCTTCTAGCTATGAGTCAAATAACAGGACTGATTGAGTTCTATAGCCTTGTTCGGCAACCAGTCTAAGTAATGACAACCTGCTACGGGATAATCTGCCCTGTCAGTCATGTCTCTTTCGAGACATGATCGCTCAAGCGTGTATCACATATGACATTTAACTGACTGACTGACTGACTGACTTTCCTGTGTGAATATAGCTGATGACAACAAAACAGATGAGGACAACAGTCTATATGTAAATAACGATATCGCCTTATCCTAGAAAGTCTTTTTTTAATCGTATCACGCCGAGCAAGGCGATAATGCCACTGATGTGCAGGGGGCTACATAAGAGTAAAAAGATTAAGTAGAAGAGAGTGAAGAGAAAGACGAACCAGTTAGAAAGAAGCAAGAAAAGGATGGGAATACATGTGTGATGACAGTTGCAAAGATGGAGAGAAAGGAAAAGATATACAAGATGGTTTAGAAAGAGCTAGAGTCAAGTGGTTAAGAGATGAGTATTGACATTGCACTTAAATTCTTAGAGGTTGTAGCCGCCAAGAAAGCAAGGATATGGAAGCGAGTTTCACAGGCGGGAAGTGCGAGAAAAGAAGCTGAGGAAGTAGAATTGTCGTCTGCATTTGGTTAATCTAACTGTGAATGGGTGAGACCCAGTTGCCAGTCTGGTTGCACGAGTAAACACCTGTTGCAGAGGCACCAGTGACTTAAGTTCGTTGGAGCAGAAGCCATGAAAGTTAGACAGAAAATACTTTTTTCCTCTACATCTTTATTGGTTTTTATTTTTAATTTTTATTTCATATCGGTTTTCATTTCTCTTGATGGTTTTATGTTTGTTTACTCCTTCTTATCATAAGGAGTTTTTAATTTGTGATCATTACTGCAATTAATAACTAGCAGAACCCGTGGAATTTCCACGGAAGGATAATTATGATTTCCTGGAAAAAAATTTACTTTATCATACTACAAATAATAGTAACGCATTCAAAAATAGGTATTGGGTAATAAAATAACGATAATTCAGAGTTTAATTCTATTAAAATATCTATAAAAGTAATGTCCATAGAAGCTACTTTACTGTTATCTTATATTAAGCGTCGTATGCACAGTCCATAACCAAAATACTGCACGCTATTTTGTGAGAGATGTTAAAAGATAAAATATTTTTTTTATTACTGAAAACGCATGGCTCCTGTGTCCATTGTAAACAGAAAAAAATCAACTGAGTAATGCCCAAGAGTGTAGAGGCCAGAAATTTTGTTATAAGGTCACGGAATACGACCAAACCTACTTATTTTTATTATATTGTACAGCACACACACACACACACACACACACACACACACACACAAATTTACTTCAACAACCTCCAGCTTAAGCTGCTACTTATACGGCAATGCTATAGGCTCTTTCCTCCTACTCTCTCATTCTTTATTACCCTTTCGTTTGGCAAAGGTGAGAGAAAGACTGAGGAGAGTAAAAAGATAGAGCAGAAGAAAAAGCAAATGTAGAGTGTGTGTTCTCTTTCTGTAGGGGCGTAACGGACTAACTAACAAACTAACTAAGAAAGGAACAAGCAGAAATATCATATGATGCATTTACTTTATTCTAAACTTTTGTTTTCTTAATTTATTGCATTGAGTATAAAGTCTTTTTCTCGTCCTTGGACGGGCTTTATTTCATGTAGTCCAGGAGGAATCTTTCCTTAAAGAGAAGTGCGGAAGTATGTATCTCTTCTTAATTCTTCTTTAGCTGCTCTCTATATTTCCTTTTCCGTTTTCCACACTAATGTCATTAGTAAGGCACTTTGTTTTCCTTCTCGTGAGGAAGCGAGGCTCCTAAAGTACTTTGGAAGATCTCCACTTCTGAAGGTGGTCTTGCGAATGGTCAAAATATGCTTCGCATTGCTTTCCTGGAACGAAGGTGTCAATAATCAGATGGTGTGGGCGAATTCTGGAAGGAAGACGCACGTAAGAACTTCTCGTCGCTGAGAAGTGTGCACTCGTACGGCGAGGACGCCTATTTCTCTTTTTACTTTAAATAGGTGCTGCTTCTATTGTGAATATCGAATTGCCCTGAAACACCTCTTACGGGCAAGGAATGGCATCTTCGACATTTAGGCGTTGTTCCGTATACGCAATATATTAAGGTACAGATTATTTGAAAGGCGAGCTCGGCCTTACTCGACAGGAGGTCCGCTCAATAGAGCCCTGGGAGCATTGCATTTCTCGAACGAAGGTGTCAATAATCAGGTGGTGAGGGCGAATTCTGGAAGGAAGATGTGTGTAAAATCTTCTAGTCGTTGAGAGGTGCGCACTCATGGGAGAAAGACGCCATCCCTTCCTCTTTTTTCCTCAAATCGGTGCTGCTTTTGTTGTGAATATCGGATTGCCCTGAAACACCCCCTTACGGACAACGAATGGCATCTCCGACGTTTAGGCGTTGTCCGTATAGGCATTATACTACGTTACAGATTATCTGAAAGGCGAGCTCGGTCTTACGCGGCAGGAGGTTCGCTCAATAGAGCCTTGGAAGTCCGGATTGAAATACCTCACTAATGATGAGTCATCACTCACCTGTTTGGTAAATTGAAAGGCTCTCTGCGTCGGCAAAAAAGCTTTGTTCAGCGGGTTTGGGAATTTTTCCAAACTGCGTTTACTGTGATTGGGAAGTAGAGACCCTGGAACACTGCCTTCATTGCGGGATCTAGTCCTGTTGGGCAAGTTTGTTGAAGATATCATTGTTCGCATGCTGCACAGAAAGTTTTTCATCTTCGAGGCTAGATCTGTCAGTAGCAATGCGGTACCGCCATTGACAAAGTTTGAACACTGTATTCTCTTGATTGCGGAGTGTTTTGCAAAGTCATCATTTGGACGACACATTGGAAGGAATTCTAAGGGGATGAGAAGTTCATGTCTTCCCAACAGATCTTGTTCTTTATGCATCAGTATAAACCAAGATTTGTATAGGAAGGTGGCGTCTCCCTTCCTATCAGGATTTGAGAATAAGTGGATGTGACTTGCACGAATGTTTCGATTCTTAGTGACACTTTGATGCCGGTTAGGAATTAGGATATTATTCCTGGTCATTTGAGGATTGGCAAACCAGTTCAAAATTAGCCTAGTTGAGGCTTGTTTTATTATGATTTTCTCCTTCAAAAGTTTACGACAGGTAAGCTCATAGGCCTTTTTTTTTATTTCTGTGTTAACATTTCTAAGTTTAATTCCCCCTTCCCTCCCTCTTTTTAGGTAACCAGAGATATCAATTTTCTGGTGGAAGCGGGATACCTTTTTTTATTTCGGATGAAGTTTCGAATTTGTTTTTGCGTTTAAATAAGTGTATGCTTTTGTGAGTGGATGGATGAATGAGTGTTTCATATTATTAAAGTACAGCATTGTTTTCGTTCAGTTAATTGATGTTTCTGCCACCAGTTAGGAATTGTTATTATTTTTTTACTAATAGTATTTTATTTCTTTTTTTACAGATCCGAGGGAAAATACCGCCACCTTTAAATTTATTGTTTTTCATTGTTTTTGACTTTTTTCAGCGCAGTCTTATCGATTATTACATAAAATTTCTGATTATCAAAAAAAAAAATGAAAAATTTCAATATTTAAACAATTTTAAGGGGGCTCAGTTTCTCATACAATATTATAGTAAATCGATCCTCCATTTTGGGAACCACTCGTGTTGGGCTCGTTTTTTTTTGTTTTTTTTTCGGGACGAATTGTTGCCCTTGTTTTTGTCTTTTTCGAGTTTTCTTTTCAGTTCTTACAATGGTATCTTCCTCGGAAACTCCAAGAATGGCTTTATTCAATAATTTCACAAAGGATTTAGTTGTTGAATATGCACAAGCAAAAAAGTTAATTGCACAGGATCGATTTACTGTAAGGTTGTATGAAAAACTGAGCACCCCCCACCCTAAAATTGTTTAAATGTTGAAATTTTTCAATTTTTTTTTTTTTTGTCAATCGGAAAGTTTAGGGTTTAATCGATAAGACTGCACTGAAAAAAGTTAAAAAACTGATAATCAGCAAATTTACATGGGGTGGTAATGTCGTACCGGCGAGTGGTCCCAAAATGGAGGATCGATTTACTATAACGTTGTATGAAAAATTGGGCCCCCACCTACAATTGTTTAAATATTAAAATTTTTCAAAATTTCTTTGTCAATCGGAAACGTTAGGGTGTAATCGATAAGACTGAACTGAAAAATGCCAAAAACAATGAAAAACAACAAATTTAAAGGTGGTGTTAGTAATCTTCAGGTCCGCCATTGTTTTTAATAGTTTGTATCTTTTGTACGTAATCATTGGAGTTTTTGAATTGTTGTTTTACTCCTATACCCCAGTAGATAATTATTTTATATATGGAGATTAGTTATGACTTCATGGAGACGCTTAGATATTATGTTAGAGGAAGTAAGAAAGGTAAGGATGAATGTGTCGTTTTGGTGTAAAAAATACGACGATATGCTCAGATTAGTGACTGTGTCTAAGTTTAAGTATAAGACAGATGAAAGCCAGCCTTCCTTCATCCCCAATTTTAATACAAATTGTACAATAATTTTGATTGCTTATCACTCCCTGTTAATCAGTAAGACTGCATACCACTTTTCTTTAAACAATTTGTCATGAAAATATGTTTCTCAAGCCCAGTAGCTATGATCGTTTTTTCCAGTACTGATTCAGTTCGCATTCCTCACCTTTTATTTTAAGTAGTATGTAGTCAACATCTTGATTGTGTCATTATTGTCTCTTTGAATTAAACAAACGATCGAATATAGTTGTCGCTGCTAGCGAAAGCCTTCTAATGATTTAATAGTTTTTTTGTTTGGCATTTTAAGCGCCAATCGACAAGGTTGAAAGAAGTGTGATCTTAATTAATTGCCTCGCACAAAGCCATTTTTTAAGCATTGATCTTAGATTTTTTGTTGAATACAGCGGAATGTTTAGAAATTTTTGAACGAGTTTTTTTTTTTTTAATCCTTTCACCCCAAGCAAGGCATGCCACTGTTGCGCTTGGGGCTACATAGGGGGAAGGTAAATAGAAAGAGTGGTTAGATATAGGAAATGACAGAAGGAGGGTGACAGATAGTTTGGAGGATGGGAAGAGTGTTTGAAAGAATGGAAGCGTGTTAGTTTGTTAGGAGGTGTCTATTGACCTTTCATTTAAACTCCTGGAGATTGTAGCCGTCGGGGAAGTAGTCATGTGGAAGGGAATTCCACAGTCGGGAAGTACGAGAAAAGAAACTGTTGGAGTAGAAGTTGCGGTTGCATTTTATCGGTTTCACTGTAAAAGGGTGGGATCTAGTTGCCAATCTAGTATCTCGTGCAAATTCGAAGTGCCATAATCAAAGTCGAACTCGAGCTCAGGTACTTCTCACTGATCTTTATGTTCGTCTTTGTGCTGTGTCACTTCAGGACATTGACAATCATGTCTCTCCACAACTTCTAATCCTTTGTAGCTTTTTGTAAGTTTTTTCACCGTTCGTCACATTTCTTGTTCTATCATCTACCCACAAACCATTTAAGTGTGTTACTTACTGTGTCTCTTGTCTTCCATAAGTCCTGTGTGTATCAAACTTTTCAAGCCCTCTTACTTATTAATATTTTTTCGAAAAACAATTATGATATCAGCTAAAGGTAAATATCAAGGCAGTCTAATCCTTACAATATTGTAAATGTAATTCATCATGTGAGATTGATAATAGCTAAGTTATCGTTTATTGCTGCAACACAGTGTAACCTGTCAAAATGTTATTTGAAAGAGATGGATACCACCACATACCCTAAATGCCGCGCGAGATTCTATAAATTACGGTAGTTGCCTGACGCGGATTTTTCCCAAAAATGACCCTGCGTCTAATACAGGATTATCATGTATGAGAGGGATATGAAGATCACGAAAAAAGTGGGATTCACCTGGAATCAATGCACACATAGAGCTTAGCCCTGAAACTAGGACTTGTGGAAGTGGACAACAAGACGTTAATAAAAAAAATATCACTGAAAAATTTAATCAGGAAAAGAAGAAATTTATGGAATTGCCCAATATTTTGCTGCTTTACCAAAATGTTTGCTTTGACAGGCATATTGCTACAGGCTTTGTGTTTTTGTTGATATACACGGATTAGAATTCGCTTTTTTCTGCATGTATGGTATTGGGCATCATGTACCAACAAGTGCCATATTTCTAGGGTTTCTCTTTTTGCCTATTATCATATGTACCAGTGTTAATTGATACAAGTAGATTGTGGATGTGCGTTGTGGTGCAGTAACTATCGACTCGGAATCGAGCTGAGTTCTAATTCCAGTTGAATTCGTCGCATTCACTTACTCACAAATACCATTGGGAAAGGTATTAATCTGCCACTTCCCTCCAGTTATGGGCTAAATAAGAGGAGAGATTGGGTTCTATAGCTATGGATGGCAACCTGCTACGGGATAACCTCCTGCCTAGTCAGTCATGTCGCTTTCGAGACATAATCACCCAAAGTGTGTATGGAACTTAAAAAACTGACAGAATATAATAACTGAAAACATGTTTAAGGCTTCTACTGGTCATAAAGTGTGGGATCAGTTTTCTATATCTTTGAACTAATAAACTGATTCCCCACTAATTACTACTAACAATATAATACAGCTTTTCCCTCTCTAGTTATAAATCACATAACAGGACATATTGGGTTTTATAGCCTTGGCTGGCGACCAGTCTACCGCAGAAAGCAATGGCAACCTACTGCGGGATAATATTCTGCCCAGTCGGTCATATCTCTTTCCAAACATGATCTCCCAAAGCGTGTATGGTATTTCACTGACCGACTGAATAGAATAGTTGGGATCGAGATTAAGGCTTCTACTGAGCATAAAGTGGGGGATCAGTTTTCTATTGTTTCGAAGTAATAATATAATACATCTCTTCCACCTCTAGCTATAAGTAAAAAAAAAAAAACAACCAATCTACCGCAGAAAGCAATGGCAACCTACTGCAGGATAATCTTCTGCCAAGTCAGTCATGTCTCTTTCGAGACATGATCGCCCAAAAGCGTGTATCACGTATGGCACTTAACTGACTGACTGAATATAATAATTGAAAATATGATTGAGGCTTCTGCTGGGTATAAAGTGGGGGTCATTTTTATATTGTTTTGAAGTAATAAACTGATCCCCCACTAATTACTACTTAATAAAGTAATACATCTCTTTCACCTCTAGCTATGAGTCAAATAACAGGATAGATTGGGTTTTATAGCCTTAGCTTGGCAACCAGTCTACCGCAGAAAGTATTGCAACCTATTGCGGGATAATCTTCTGCCCAGTCAGTCATGTCTCGAAAGAGACATGATCACCCAAGCGTGTATCACGTATGGCACTTAATTAATTGACTGATCTTTTCGGGGAATGGGCGATTATGGTGCTCCCCAATTTTCTGACATTTGTAGATCTTAGTAAATTTGCTATCTCTTCTAATCCCCGTTTTGGCAATCATTTATATCAGTTCGTTAAGTAAGTCAATAGGAAAATACTAGATAAAAATAAATGATTCCAAGCTCCAGAAACACATATTTATATAGATAAAATGAGAGATACAAAGCGTGTATCACGTATGCCACTTAACCGACTGACTGAATATAATAGTTGTGGTGTAATAAATGTTGGAAGCGGAGTTCGGATTCTAGCTGAATTCGTGCATTCACTTGCGTACAAATACATGTTGGAAAAGGTATTAAACCATCTCTTCTTTCTCTAGATACGAGTTGAATAGCAGGACAGATAGAGTTTTATTACTTGGTTGGCAAACCGTCTGTCACACTACTTCGAAAAAATATTCTGCCTAGTCAGTCATGGATTAAAAGAGACATGGTCGCGTGCGTATTACTTATAACACTTAACTGCTTGACTATATTAGCAACAAGGTCTCATCAATTTACAGCTGAACTGGATAGATATAACCGCATGTCTTATGCTAACAGTTTCTTCTCTCTCGCTTGTAAAACTCTCTTCCGGTTTCTTGTTTTCCAGACAAATTTTATCTTCAAAAATTTAAATGCAATTCCAGTCGTTGTATACTGTCTTCTAGATACTCTTCTAATATTGTCATTCCACAATAATGCTTTTGTTTTCTAAGTCTGTATTTGTCTATATTTCTGAGATGAGATAGTATTTATACTATTTACATTATTCGAGCTATTGTCCTCATCTTTGCTGACATTTTTACGACACTTCGGTTGTTGTACACTTCGACCTTCTTCAGGAGCTTAGTAATAAAATGTTCCGTCCGAAATTCTTAGCACCTGAAAAAGGCAAGAGCGTACAACTGCCGAAATGTTGTAAAAATGGCAGCAACGATGAGGATAATAGTCCGAATAATGTAAATAGTGTTTTGTAATTCTCCCACATTCAATAACCCTTGTGCCTTAGTGGCTTTACTGCCTTACCTTGGGTGAATTCGATAAAAAATATATTATACTTTTTATTTAAGACGCCCCTGTATTTTAAAAATATGTTTCGATCACGAGTAAATGTTCGTTTTAGGTGCCGACGGCTTTTCCCCCTTCAAATTTAACTTTTTTGCTTTGAAAGTCCATAAAAACGAACTATATCTCGCACTTTTTTCTCCCGTAACTGTCACGAAGTCATGTAATTAACTGCAGAATGACGTTCTACGTAGGCAGCAATTTTCTTTCGAGTTTTGGTCGATTTTCTTCCTTTACTAAAACTTCCGGCGATGTACTTGCTGTACTGAAAGTAATAAGCTAGAAATACAATAGCGCATTACTTTTATTACTTCGCCGGAAGTATCAGTAAATGAAGAAAAATCGACCAAAAAGCTGCCAAAATTCGTTCACATACGCAGTACGTCATTAATTCACAAGCCTTCGTGAGAGAAAAAGTGAAAGATATAGTTCGTTTTTTTTATGAACATTTAGATAAAAAAAGGTAAGTTTCTTCAATAACTAACAGTTGATTTGAGTTCAGCATATACATTTGCACAAAGATAATGCTATTTTGGATAAATTTGAAGGGGAAAAGCGTCGGGACTTACAGCGAAAATTTACCAAATCACGGAGGTAATAGGAAAAAAAGAATATAAAAGATTATAACCTTTTTAAGATAAATGTTTAACGGATTTGCCTTCTTAAAGTATATTGGGTGTTGTTAAATATTGCAAAGTATATTATCGCTGTTCGTATGCCAGTTTCTGGGATAGAACTCCTACCAGTGTAATAAGCAAATAACATTCGGAGTTAGAATCAAAAAGAAAATCGAGACAAATCAGTGTTAAGAATTTTTTTTTTATTCAAATGAATCGGTGGTTAAAATAAGTGAAGTTTAAAATCCTATTTGCAAAAGCGAAATGAATTTCTGAGATTTAAAAAAAAATTTAATTATTCAATTTCAAGTTTGCACAGCGAAACTCATAAACAGAACGAAATGAGCTGCTTTTTATATCTTTTTTTTCTTTTCGATTAAAAAATCGACAATTTTGCAGCCAACGCAGTTTATAGGATAAGAGAATTCTTTTCGATGAGGAAAATCGATATTTTGTTTCCCTTAATTAACTAAAAAAATATTCAAGAATATCTTGAAATAAAAGAATTCCCTAAAAAAAAGAAATATATTTTTAAAGAATAACACATTAAAAAATACATTTTGGTAGGATTTTAGAACTTTTTAAATTTTAAAATCAATCGGGCACTTTTTCGTCTTTATTTTTCTGTCTTGGTGTATAGGCTTAAGTAGGCTTGAAAAATATTTTATTTTAATTGTTGATAGGATTTTCTTTTTTTTAACGGAAGTCGGTCGATAATCACCGACTCTAAAGCAATTATTTCATACGTGTTCTTTATAGCCTCGAGATATGCATGAAAACGTGGAGAAAAAAATAAAGGAAAACAAAACAAGTATTATTTTAAAAATTAATCTTGCATGTAATACACAGGATGTTAAGCTGTTTGTAAACGACGCTTTGTCACTTACTGATGTGTTGGAATCGGAGAGTTGGATTTTTAAGATTCCAACGCGGTCAATTGGCGTTGCCCGGATTAAATAAGGAAATGTTTACCGTAACAATTAACAGAGACATGAGGAGTTGGAGCAGACTAATTGTTAAAGTAAACCGTTGCTATAAATATTGATCCGTAATTCGGTAAGGCTAAATTCGGCCAGCTTCTTGGAGATTCATGAGTGACGTCGGCAAAGGGCACACTTAGTGTGTGCTGAGTATTGAGTAAGTATTCACCCCCTTTTTAGAATTAATATGTAGCGTAGGGAGCCGGTTAATGTTTCTTTGATTCGGCCTTGTGTCAGACTTAACCAAACTTCCTACAGCTTACAGGATTTATGCAGAATTATCATCAGAAGGTTTTCATCAGAAGGTTGGTTGTCGGCAGGTTGGAATATGTGGAATTGTGTGGAATAGCGTAAGAAGAATAAAATATACATTCTGCATTTTAAAATAGAAATTTATTAAAGAGAAAGACTAACAGAAATTGTAGGAGTTAATGTACAATTAGAAACATTAAGAAGTTAAGGGTAGAGTTCGTACAAAATGTTCTAAGGGTAGAGTTCGTACAAAATGTTCTAGTAGGAATTGTTGAAATACATAAGGAGAAAGGGAAAAAGGATAATGTCTGGGTCGCGTGAAGTTTGAAGTTACATTTATGATGTGTGTCTCTCTTTCGCTGCTCCCATCTCTGACTCTTGACTGACGTCGAGGTCATTTATATAGTCCTTTTGAATTTCTCACTGGATCGCCAAGTCCTTCCAAGGCTTACAAGTCTCCCTCATTGGTCAAAAATTATTTTAACTCCTACTCGCTAAATCTGGTTTCGTCTATTTTGTTAAGTACATGGTCAATCCTTTTTCTATTTCGTAAAACCAGGATTTTGCACGTCGTTAGGAATTTTTGTAAAACTGAAGAAGAGAGTTGATTTAATTTATCTCTTATCCGCTACAACACCACCAACACATCTAAGCTTACAGCTTTTGGTATTACCAAGCGGTCATCTATCTAAGTACAGATCCGAATCGACAGTGCTTAACTTTGATGATCGTAGGAAAACGATGTATTAACGTGAAGTGGCCGTACGCTTAGTAAAGATTAGTAGATTAGTAGTTGTAATCCATGAAATACACTTAATCCTTATAATTTGTAGTCAGTTTCTTCTGGTTTGCAGTAAATTTGCCCTAATTCGATTCCTTCAACTAACAGAGAAGCGTAAGTCAAACAATCCAACAACATGTATCTCTTCTTTGATACTGTGGTGATACCGAGCAGAGGCGATGGACCAGATGTTTGCGCTTTCACGACCAAAAAGCAAATGATGAAAAGTCGTCGCTGCGCCGCTGGCTCCGCGCAGATGTTCCGTTTGAAAACTAACAATTAATTAAATATTAAATTTCCAGTTCGCGAGCTTACGCGAATTTTATTTATCAGCCAATGGGAAGCCCAGAACCAAATATAAGTGTGAAATCCCAAATGAGCTGCGGTGATCCAAAAAGAAGATATAAAAAGCGGATACAGAGAGCATCGCCAGGCAGACCGACTCGAGGAGAAGAGAGTAATTAATATCTCCTTGACCTAAGTCAAGCGGCTACTACGCTCGCCTCCCTTACCTCTTTCTTCCTTCCCTACCTCAAAAACTACTTACTGACATAAGGAGCGAATACATCAAAAGACATTCTTTACTTACACGCTCCCAAATTCCCAAGCATTAAGTATCTTTCAGCATTTTATTGCCATGAACATTTTAACCTCTGTTGGACCTATACTTCATGTATTACTTCAATTGTAAAAGCATTAATTGATATGTGTTATATATAAAATGTTAATTTCAACTTAATTTGCTTTTCTTGGTTTATAGACTTTCTTTATGGCTATCTACAACAAGGCCAAATTCCGTTAACCTGCAACAGTATACAACTACCCTTCACGAGAACGGACTCTCCACTACTAACAGAAAAGAATCGATAAGCAACCCACTATAATACAACATTTCTGTCGCCTCTTTAAGCATTTTCTATAGATTCACTGGCAGTTTAAATTGACATATGTTAAAAGAAATACTCGCGAAAATCTCTCTCCGACTCTGAGATTTATCTTTTTTAAATGTTTTCTTTTTTTAATATACTTTCACGTACAGTGACCCCCTTACGTCTTAGAGGCTTTCTTGCCTTACTTAAGATGAATGGTTAAGAAGAATTATTTTTTTTTAAAGCTGCCATTTTCTTTGTGGGAATATATATGCGAGACACATCCTTTTTTGTTTCGGAGGTAAGCCAATTTTTCCTGTGCTACAGTAATTAAGCATAAATTATATATAAATAGAATTAAATTCATAATTAAATTCATAATTAAATTAATAATTAAGCATAAATTATATATAAATAGAAATACTTTATTATGCCTTTTAATTATAATTTATTTTATTGAAATTAATGCATAAAATCATCATAAATTTAATTTTTTTTAACTATTCACACCAAGCAAGGCAATAAAGCCTCAAAGATGTAAGACGTAAGGTGTTACTGACCATGAAAGTATATTAGAAAAAGAAAACATTATTAAAGAGATGCAATAGTAAAATAATAGGATTAAAATATACAGAAGATGGCGAGTGAGACTGCATTTGAAATTTTGAAGATTAAAGTTAGCATATAACTTTTGGTCAAACCAATTCAACAGTAAAATGATAAAACCTTACGAAGGAAGCAAGAAGACGGAAGACGGAAGAGAATTCCCCAAGGGATAAGTGCGAGAGAAGAAACTGTTAGCATAGAATTTACAGTTACATCTATCCAATTCAACTGTAAAATGATGAGATCTTGCCATCAATCTCGTCTTCCATATGCTGTGTATTTCAGGGCATTGGCGATCATGGATATCCAAAAAGTTCTTTCATTTTCAGCTCTTTATAAATTTTAATTTTTATTATTTCTCCTAAAAAAATGTTTCGCCATCCATTTACTTATGTTTACCAAGTAGGTTATGTGTTGTTTTCTTGTCCGCAATCTGCCCTGTGTGTATAAGATTTTCCAAATCATCTTTCCTTAATATATGGCCTAGAAATTCTAACTGTCCCTTCCATATCTTAAGTATAAATTTTGCTTTCATTTTCTCTAAAATTCGGCGTTGCTCATGTTCGGTCTAATGTTGGTTCAGATTCTTCCTGTGCAACGACAATTTTGCTATCTCAAGTTTCAATTTAATCTGTAAGAAGATTGTCCAGTATTCACTGCCATGTAGAAGGACTGATATAATGTGACACTTCAGTAGACATAACTTTTTTCTTTTACTCATATCACCCCGAGCAAGGCGGTAACGCCACTGATGCGCAGGAGGCTACGTGAGAGTAAAAAGATTGGAAAAGAGAAAGCCGGAAACCACATCCTAAACAGGGAACAAGGGATGAGCCCCTTCACCTGTTCAATAGACGTGGGTGGAGTGTGAATCGGGCGATAGTTTAGTCTATCTATTCCAATCGAAAAAAAAAAATTGAAAAAAGATTAGAAAAGTTGTTTCTAATGATTATTTTGGTTCTTAAAACTGGTTGAGTTTGTTATTGTCTAAATTTGAACCAGTTCCTTATTGTCTTTTTAGATGGGTTTCTTCATTTATTCAATTTGTTCTTGTCTTCCCTTTTGATTTTCATTTCTATCTAGTTTAGTTCGTTGTTGTCTGTTATAATGGTTTTCTTCATTTCAGGCTCATTTAAATTCTACACCATCTACTATATTCATGTGCGTTGTGGTACAGTGGATATCGGCTCGGAACGAGAAACCAGGGAGCCGAGTTCGAATTCCAGTTGAATCCATTGTATTCACATACGCGCAAATACCCTTGGGAAAGGTATTAATCCGTCTCTTCCTTCCAGTTATGGATTAAATAACAGGACAGATTGGGTTTTATAGCCTTGGTCGTCACCCAGTCTACAGCAGAAAGCAATGGCAACCAGTGATAATCTTCTGCCCAGTCAGTCATGTCTCTTTCGAGACATGATCGCCCAAGCGTGTATTACGTATGGCACTTAACTGACTGACTGACTGACTGACTATATTCATCTACTGTCCATAACCAGAGAATTACCTTTGTCGATATCTTTAAACAATATTGCCAATGAAAACCAGAATCAAGAATTTATTGAAAAGCATTTCTCATCAAATTCTGCCAAAGTTTACTCAAAATTTGTTAAACAACTGCTTGGTTAGTGACAATAATTAATCGCATATTATGATGTATTTATGATGGAATAAAACGCAATCACACTTTTTGTTAAAAAATAAATTTTATAAACAAAAACGTCTCTGTCATTCGTCATTTTGTCCTACATACACTGTTTAAAAAAGGGCTTTTTGATCAATGTTTGTTGTTAAACCGTGTAAAAAACATTATCCTGACCTGTTTAGAATTTTATGTTGCCGATACGAGACAAAAACGTATTTGCGCATAACTGATTATTCTATTAAAATATTATATTTTAATCTCCAAAGTTTTACACTATTTACATTATTCGGATTATTGTCCTCATATTTGTGGATATAGACGTTGGATAGTTCCTGTGACTTTACCCAAAGAGCTTTGAGTTCAATGCCAGTCTACAGCAGTGGTGCACAACTAACTTACAGGGTTAGAGCGAGATAACCTATGACCACTAGAAGAGGCCCTAGGCAAGGAATAAGAATGCTGTACCACAGTGATTGAAATAAAGGGTTCAGTTCGAAATTCCTAGCACCTGAAGGAGGCAGGAACGCACAACGGCCGAAACGTCGTACAAGTGGCAACAATGATGAGGACAATAGTCCGAATAATGTAAATACTGTAAATACTACCTCATCTTAGAAACATATATATGTTTTAATCATCTCACCCCAAGCAAGGCATTCTAATGCCACTGTTGCGCAGGGGGTTACATGGGGGAAAGTGATAAGAAAGGGGGGTTAATTAGTTATAGAAAATGTCAGGAGGAGAGTAAAGACGGATGAGGATAACGAGGATGTGGGTGGAGTAAATGGAAAAAGAGCTTTTGAGAATGGATGCTAGTTAGTGTGATAGAAGATGTCTAGTGACATTACATTTAAATTCTTGGAGAATGTAGCTGTCGGGGAAGCAAGTATATGGAAGGGAATTCCACAGGTGGGAAGTGCTTGAAAAGAAGCTGTTAGAGTAGAAATTGCGGTTACACTTTATCGGTTTCATTGTAAAAGAATGGGACCCAGTTACTAATCTAGTAGCTCGTGTAAATTCATACCTAGGGGTTACCAGTGATCTAAGTTCATCGGAGCAGAAGCCGTGAAAGTATTTATAGAAGAGGCACAGGAAGTTACGTTCCGCCGGTGAGAGAGCGACTGCAGCCATATTGACTCCAAATTGTGTTTGATATTAACTCTAATTGATTCCCTAGTATTTTTTCTTCTGGAGATCTCACTAAACAAGGGAACGTAACGGATTCATTCACACTTTTAGAAGTATATCATTATTACGAATTGTCTTAAGGGAAACTGATGAAAGGTCTGACGAGAGACTGCAATATGAAGAATGGATTTCATGGATATCTTGCTTTCCAATATGACGGATTATAATACGATGGACTGTCAGAGGTTGGAATAAGTTGATCGATGGGTAGCCAGAAGAAGGAAGAAAATTTAAGGCTTGTAGCAAATGAATGAGTTTGAGTGAAAGAATGAATTTATAAAGAGATGAGAATTGCATTTAGTTGAATAGGTAAAGGAAATCTGAGAGAGAAGAGGAAAGAGAATAAAAAGGAAGAACTCTCAGAAAAAGAGAGAAAGAAAGAAAAAGTGACAAAAATGAAAAAGAACAGATGTTGAAAAGATGGGAGCAGATATAGAAAATATGATAAAATAATTGAGCGTAGAAAGAAAGAAAAAAAAATGAAAATTATGTGGAATTATTAAAACAGATATGAAAGATGAAAAACAGAAATCTGCAAAGAAAAAAGTTGATCGTCTGAAAATTTAGAATTGAAATGAAGAAAGACGGAGAGAACGAAAATAAGAAAGAACGTTAAAAAGAAAGAATGAAAAAAATATGTGGAATTATTGAAACAGATATGAAAGAAGAAAGACAGAAATCAGCAAAGAAAGAAAGATGATCGTCAGAAAATTTAGGATTGAAATGAAGACACAGGCAAAGAACGAAAATAAGAAAGAAAGAAAGAAAGAATGAAAAAAAAAAACAGGAAATAATTAACTATCAAAAGTAAATATTTTTTAATTAAAATAGAAAGAAAAATCGAATGAAGTAAAAAGTGAAAGAATTGGAAAAACAAGTGTGGAGTTGTGAAGAAAGAAAAGTAAAAAAAAGAACGAGAAAAATATAAAAAAATATAAAATATAAAAGAAGTGAAGAAAATTAGATAAAAAATGAGATGTGAAGAGAGTATGAAATGAACGAGATCTGCATTTGAATAAAACAGAATAAAATTGATATTTATACGATAAAATAAAAATGAAGAAAATATCTAAATTTGCACGATAGTGTTCAGACAATGACATAAAAAAACTGAAATATTTCAGCTAATTGAATTAAGTTTATAACAATGAAAGTGAGGCTCAAACACGTCATCCATCAAATGGTTAACTACAGATTTTACCTTTGATCGGGCATAATCCATCTTCAGGAAGAGAGAAGAGAAGCAGACAACAATTAAATGTTAAACTTTCAATTAGCCCCCCTGGATATTCAGAAGAATATTAAGATTTTACTAAAAATTAAAATAAAGGAAATAATTACCAAATTTTTAACAATAATTTAGAAGAGTAAAAAATGAACATAAGTTTATAATAATTAAGTCTGGTGATAAGAAAATATCTACAAAAAGTCCATTTATTCCAGCAACCACTCTATGCCATACATTCGCATTTTTTTTTTCAGAATATTAAGATTGTACTAAAATGTTTGACTACAGATTTTACCTTTGATCAGGCATAATCCAACTTCAGGAAGCGAGAAACGAAGCAGATAACAACAAATTGTAGTTAGTATTTCAGCTAACGATCTGGATTAGCCCGATTAGGTTCAAATGGATCAGTTCGAAGTAGAGACAATCAAAAAGGGCTAAATTTGTCTCTTTTTAATTTATTTGTTTAACTATTCTTTTTAATGGATATTCGTACTTGAGTCGAGGTTGTTTTTTTTAATTATTAAACACTAAATTTTTATTTATATCTATTGGCCTGAATAATCAAGAAATCTTATTAGAAAAATATATATTCTCCGTTAGAATTAAAATCAGCTTGACCACAAAAGACTTACAGTTAGGCAATCTCCGAAATAATGCTTTTAAACATACATTTTCCTGATTTTTCGTAATACTCATATCTGCGCTTTTTATATCCTACTGCAAAAAAAAAAGTTTACACACACACACACACATACACACACACACATATAAATATATATATATAGTCATCCGCAGGCAGATATGTTTTGCTGTATCACAGCTCATCTGTCCGCTTAGACATCCGATTGCTTTTAACTAGAATTGAAACCTGACCGAACTGTCATCAGTCGGCGATTCTACCTATGGGCGCTTTGTAGAAGAAGGCAGGCGTTTAGCGTGTGACATACCATTTAAACACGCCAGTGTCTAAGAGTGTTCGAATTCATTACTGAATGAACGATGCGTAGATGCTAGAGTAGCTACTGTTTTTTCAAAGTCTACCTTTCTTTGAGATGTATCTGTAGTCCTACGTCGTTGGCACGACTCGAAGTTTCATGTTTTATACAATCATCAGATGCATAATAGAAACTGACAGTTTAATAGATTTAAATTTAAGTCTGCTCGATGATTACGGGAGTTAAATCTCATAAAGGTAGGTTTCTGCTTTTTAATAACAAAACTAAAATTTAAATAGGGAAAGACTACATGGAGATAAAACATTAAAATTAAAATTTTAAATGTAAAATTATAAAACTTAAATCTTTAAACGAGACAATATTAAAATGCAGGGAGATGAAATCAAAAGACTTAATCCATAATTATTAATAATAATATTTGCGAGGGAAAGAAAGGGAGAAGTGGGGAAGAAAGAGAGAAAGGAAGAGGCAAATGTATAAAGTAATCTATATTAATCAGTATCTAAGAACTTATGTAACTATTTTTCTATGTCTGCATGTCGTCATTAAATCGCTTTTTTTGTTAAGTAGATTAAGGTTATTTATATCATTTAAAATGACAAGTTTTTCTAAAAGGCATAGGTTATATCTATTCTTTTTTTCGTTGTATGATTTGAATTTAGCGTCTATATTCCATGTAGTAATTGGGTTTTTGTTATTGTTTTTTAATTTCCAATATTATATGGATAAAGTAGTACTTCTGCTGCATTTACTGTTGTTTAAAGACATTTAAAGACAATCTTTATTTCTCAAATGCCAGTTTAATTTAAAAAGAACATAACCCTTTAAGGAGGAAGTATTTTGAAAGCATATTAATAACATGACTACCAACTACAAACACAAAAATTTCTGTACTTTCAAATTTTTTCAGAAAATAATAATTAATGAATCCAAAATACCCGTAGATATTATTAAATAAGTTATACATAGTTCCTTATAATCTTAACAATGTAATAGTTTTCTTCCTTACTATCATCATATATAATTTATAGTTCCTTATATTATTAACGATGTAATAGTTGTCTTACTTATTATCATTAAATATAATTTAGAGTTTTTTTTATGATTATCATTCTTTCACAATTATTAATAGTAATATTTGCGAAGGAAAGAAAGAATAATGAGAGTTAACGGAGTGGGGAAGAAAGAGGCAAGGAAGGATCTGTATCAATTGGGTCAGAGAATTTAAGTAAGTATTTTTTCTATGACATCATGTTGTCATTAAATCGCTTTTTTGTTAAGTAGATTGGGGTTATTGATAAGATAACAATTTTTCTAAAAGGCTTAGGTTTCTAAAAGTCATACGTTACATCTATTTCATTTTCCACTCGAAGATTTGGATTTAGCGACTGAAAGAAAAATGAATGAATGTAAGTCAAATTTTGATTTCCTGGTATCAATATCAAATAAGTTTTTTTCGTCGTAAACTGAATGTTGAAGGCTAAATAAGTCCTCTGAGTAAATGGTATCATGGGTGAGACTAAGAACTACAATTATACCTACTTAGAGCCAAACCCGAGGCAAAAACTAAAATAAAAGGGCTGAAAAAATACAGATATACAAGCAGGTAAACAGACACACACAGAAACATTTTGCCTTTATATATATATATATATATATATATATATATATATATTATCGATTTTCTGCACTATTGTAAGAACTGCAACCTTGAAACTTCTGAATATCGTTTCTTGTGTCTTTGTCTATGAGTGTATCAAATTTGATTTAAATCGGATCACTCCTGTAACCCGATTTTTGGGATTTTCGATTTTCGATATCGCGGGTACCTCAACACAAAACCTAGTGAAGAACACTCGCAGACGCTTATAGTATAATTGTGTAAATTTTCAAGAAAATCGGTTCAGCCGTTTCGGAGTCTATAGGTAATGGATACACAGAGAGAGAGAGAGAGAGAGAGAGAGAGAGAGAGACACACACACACACAGACAAAGTTCCATCTATAAAATGTTTATATATATATATATATCAGTTGAAAATCAATTCTAGGTTGGAAATTGCGTATGGGTATTTTAGAAGGGTCAATCGTGGAATCTGACCTTGTCTGCTGTAAATGAAATGACTTCGAATTGATGGAATAGAGGAGGGACCTACGGTGTTTTGTTTTTTCAGCACAATCTTGAAGGGTGTGCGTTATGGTTCAGTAGATATCGGCTCGGAACGAGAAATCGGGGAGCCGAGTTCGAATTCTAGCTGAATTCATTGCTTTCACTTACGCGCAAATACCCGTGAGAAAGGTATTAATCCGTTTCTTCCTTCCAGTTATGGGTTAAATAACAGGACAGATCGGGTTCTATAGCCTTGGTCGGCAACCAGTCTACCGCAGAAAGCAATGGCAACCTACTGCGTGATAACCTTCTGCCCAGTCAGTCATGTATCTTTCGAGACATGATCGCCCAAGCGTGTATCACGTATGGCACTTAACTGACTGACTGACTTGTAGAGACCTCAGTAATCTTTGGAACCAAATTTACGGGATGCTGTACGTTGCTTCGTTCTATGACCAAACAAGATCTTAGCATCATTTAGAACATTTTCACATGTATTACGAGGAGAGACAAAAAAGCGCCTGTTGTGATCAGTCGTGTTACTCCGATAAAGCTGGAAAAAGTGATTCCTTTGGGTGATGGCAGCCAAGCAAGCAGGCGAGAACCAAAAAGATGAACAGGCTGAAATTTTCTTGCTTGGATGAAAGCATTAATGCCGCATTTCACTAAAAAAAAAACAAAAAAATCTTCAGAGTTCCAGAGTAGGGAGACGAAAAAAATTGTTCCAAGTGACATCGCAAAGGAAATTACGGGACGAGTCCCAGTCTGCTCGTTAATAGCAGTAAGATATTTTGCTGGTAGGAAGTTCCTGGGCGGAGGGAGAGTAAAAAAAAATTACTAACGCCATAGAATGATCAGAGTTGCCAAGTGTTGCGGATTCCGGGTGAAGGACCGCACAAAATAATAAATAACAAAAACAGATATGGAGATAGAAAATGTAAGTCATATTGAACGAAATATACAAACTGGAACGCGGGTTAGACAAATTCAGGAATACTATTAGTAAGAAATAAATATATACAGTCTTGGAGTGAAAGAGTATGTATCCGGGTAATGAGTCTATGTCCAACCAACTCCAAATAACTCAGCACCAAATTCCAACTCTGTCACATTACAACTTCATCTGTCAACTGACCAACTAACCAACTGAACAACTCCCGTTCTCTGTATAGGCAGGATGTTGGGGCGCTCTCCACCTTTCCACCGAAATGGACTATTCGAATCAATATATAAAATAGTAGTGATTATACCTCGAGGAAGGAAGTCGAGTGAGCGAGTCCGTCGGGTATTTCCGGTATTGGACCGGAAGTGTTCTACTAGTCAATCTATCACGTCTCTACGACGATACTGTATACTAATTACCTTGTTCTGTATTCTACTAATCCTCACCTCTTGTAAATACTTCTCTTTCCTGTCAAACACCTACTTTTATACTATTACGTTGTTTTGAATTATTTCACATAATTCTGTTACCCGATGTAACACAGGATCATATGAACACTCAGGCGAGTCCATTATGTACAAAGGGTTGATTCCCAACACCAAGTGATAAGGGAGAAGTATAGAAGAAAAGCGTGTCCATTGTAATTATTAGGGAAACGTGTGGGGCGGTCAACAAATTGCGCGAGATGCTCATTGATTGAGAAGTTCAAAGTTTAGACTCCATCAAGGTTAGTGACAGAGTTTTCCAGTCACTTGACATGATGATCATTGAATTCACGAAACATAAACATATTAGCAAATGGGTGAAAGGAAATCGCATTGTCTGAAATATTGTCTAAAATGCAGCTGTCAAAATAGAAACGGAAGTGGCAGAGAAAGAAGAGATATATTACTGAGTTTAGCAGAGATAGCCGGAGACACAAGTAGGAGGAGACAAGAGTGGTTAAAAGAGATCTCCCTAGCCAGACGAGGGTGACATAAGAAACCAGGCCATGCATGTGGACATTAGAATCCTTCCTAAAGAGAGGAAGGTATCGATAATCCAGAGGAACGAACTGTAGGGTTGTGGTTAGATATGCGCATAGATATTATATGTCTGGGGAGCTTTCGTAGAGAAAGGATTCCACACTTCAAAAGTTGGTGCGGATACCACGGACGTTAGAGAAAGAGATGTTGGGGTGTTTAAGTTTTTTGTAGATGGTTTAGTTTTACATCTTTGATTATGTTTTGTCATGCTTTAGATTTAATTCGTTAAGAAAATAATAGCAATAGCAGTCGGTCGTCAAATTCAACATGTGTGGGAAGGGAACTGGCCCAGACTGGAGCACAATGTGGCCTCAGGTTTGACCACCGGAGGTACTTACAGGGAAGACTTTCCATGCGCGACATGGCACTACAAGAACACCGGTATTATTCAGCTGTTGATCGGATCAGCCTCTCGGACGCTAAGCAAAAGTTCGGGCTCCTAATAGCTAGTCGGAAGTAGCAACCAGAAAACTCCCAACCCGGTAAATTCCAGATGAAGAACCGTTACTACCATCCACTCACATCACAAAAACTCGTAACAGCTTCACTATTACGACCTGAAAGATAATTGAGAGGTTTACGTCCAAACTAACTGTTGAGCCTACATACGTTAGAATCAACAGGTGCCTCCATCAGGAAAAAAACAGACAATTTGGAATATTTTAATTTTGACTTGCTTCGCAGATCAAATTATGGTCATCAGAAAAACAGATTTGATTTCAATTAATTGGGAAATAATACTTGATTTACGTTGTTCATATGAAAATTATGACGCTGAACATTATCCGTCACCGAAGTTGAAAACTTTGTGGAGCGTGAATTATCTCTTAATAGCTATTTTCACGCCCAACCTGACCCGAGGGGTTAGATGAGGACTAATAGTGAACACCTAAAGTAAAAGAAAGTATAAAGATAAATTATTATAAAGACAGTTAACAGCAATATATATTTAAATGAAAACAATTTATTAATAATAAATTTCCATTGTAAAATGACCAAAAATACAATTTTAAAGCAAAATGATCAAGAATAAATTCTATTTGCAGTTGACGGAAAGTCAAAATATATTTACTTGAAGCTATAATAATTGTTCATAGCACTAAAATTTCGGTATTAGACCCAGAGAAGTTGCTAAACAAAATCAACCTGCCAATCTGAAAGAACACTTCCATCACATTAATCTAGATAATAACCTAATTTTTTAAAAAAGAAATGAAACTCTGATCCAAAATATAGCTTTGACAAAACATGAAATACACACATCATTGCCTCTAGTAATCATGTCCACACAAACATGTATTTACACGAAACCTGAGTATTATCTATCATGTATTCAACTGTGAAAGTGGAATAAAATATATAATATTTATTACTTTACATCTCCCAAGAAAATTAAATTTCAGTATTAAATGATCCATAAGTTATTGATATGTCGTTAAATAAACAAATTAGATCAAATGCTTAATACATCATTCGCACATTAGGCGAAATGGATTCGTAGATCATGGTATTTTAAATGCATTCAATTACATTCACTTAATATACAGTACAGAGTTTAAGATGGTATCTTAAGCAGATGAATTTAAGAACAAAATATTTCCCTTCATGAGCAGACATTTTAAAAATAAATCAATCCCCTTAAATTTTCAAATGTAACAACTTATCTAACCTATTTATATACTGCTGCCTCAAAATTAACTTAAACTGAAGACAATTTTCGCAATTGATTTTAACTTGTTAATTTAGTAGTTGAAATCCTTTTAATAATAATTTAACCTCAAGCAATAAACAAGAACAATAAATGAACGGAAACTAATAAGACAGATGATGACAATTACGGTTACATCGAGCCATTCAACTATAAAATGATGAGACCTTGCCGCCAATCTAGTACTGCGTTTAAATTCGTAAAGTATATATTCCAAAGAAGAAAGATCATACGAACAATTCTTCTTCTTCTGTGTGCCTTGTCCTTTCAGGATGTAGGCGATCATAGCTTTCCACGTCTCCCTATTCCTGGTGGCTCTTCGCATAGTTCTGTCATCCACCTGCTCAGGCTCTTCAAATATGTTATCCACTGCTTTACTCTGTCTCCTTTTCCCTCTATCTGACCTGTTAGTATCAGGTTCTCCAAGCCCTCTTTCCTCATTGCTTGTCCCAGGAACTTTAGTTGTTTCTTCCTGATGCTCAATATTAATTTTCTTTTCGTTTCCATCCTTTCCAAAACCTCATCATGCCGCAGTAGGTTGCCATTGCTTTCTGCGATAGACTGGTTGCCGACAAGGCTATAGAACTCAATCTGTCCTGTTATTTGACTCATAGCTAGAGGGGGAAGAGATGCATTATATTATAAGGTAGTAATTAGAGGGGGACCAGTTTATTACTTCATAACGATATAAAACTGATCCCCCACTTTATGCCGAGTAGAAGCCTTAATCATGTTTTTACTATTATAATTAGTCAGTCAGTTAAGTGCCATACTTGATACACGCTTTGTGCGATCATGTCTTGAAAGAGACATGACTGACAGGACAGAATATTGTCCCGCAGTAGGTTGCCATTGCTTTCTGCGGTAGACTGGTCACCATCCAAGGCTATAGAACCCAATCTGTCCTGTTATTTAACCCATAACTAGAGGGAAGAGAAGGATTATTAACTTTCCCTAGGTTATTTGTGCGTAAGTGAATGCAATGAATTAAACTGGAATTCGAACTTGGTACCCAGATCTCTCGTTCCGAGTCAATATCCACTGCACCACAATCCGATTAAATCCTAAAAAACGAAATTCACCACGAGAAAACCTTTTTCCACTTTGTCATATATTTTCCCCCGGTACTTAAATATATCTCTCTGGTATATAATTATACATTTATTCCTCTGGTTCCTTAATCGGCAAAACAATTATATTTTAGAGTCTAGAAATAACAAGATTCGCCTAGAAATGAAATCCCATAAGCGTCCAATAACGGACATCAGTTTAAAATCTGTTTCATAGCAATTTAAAAAAAAAGAAGATGAATACGACTCCCATTGGCTTAGATAATATTTCATATGCTTCTCGTCACTGGCTGTTAAATTAGACGATGGGGAATTTTCAAGGTATTCCTGGCTTGGTGATGAATGGTTTTAAAGACTAGAGTTCAACAAACCATTTTTTTTTTTTTGCTCAGTGTCTTCCGATCGATCAAAGCAAAAGTTTGCAAGTCACTACCACTCCCACCACTGATGTTTGAGTAAGATTGCAAAGGTTTCTTTAAAAATAGGAAAAATATTAACAAATGTCTAAATATAAAATATTGCAAAAAGTCATGTTTGGTGGTTGAAGGAGTTTTTGCCCGGGTAACAGTGAGCCATTTTCAAACATACTCAGAATGTTGACTGTAAATTTTTAAAGACAACGAATTCTTCAAAATTGAAAGACCGGCTTTACACAATCTTCCTTCTACCATTTCTGCCACAATGTTGTTAAAATCATGACGTAAGCAATTATGACTCTCCGTAAATGAATCATTATATCAATTGATCCCTCACATTGTGGCAGTGGTGGTTTCTATAAGTTTATATTTCATGGAATTTAAATGAATATGTAAGATATACCTGTGTAGCTGCTAAGCATTTGAAGGTTATTTAAAGGCAAAAAATATTTTTAGATTGTAAGAATTTTTTTTAGATAATAATAGTTTTAGTGACTCAAGTTTTACTAATTAACCCATAGCTGGAGTGAGAAGGGATAGATTCATACCTATCCTAAGAGTATTTGACCATAAATTAATATACCGGACCCAACTGGAATTGAAAATCGGTTAAACATCCGATTGCTTTTATCCAGGATTGAAACCCGACCGAATTAGCATCAGTCAGCGATTCTACCTCTGAGCTATGGGAAGGAGGCAGACTTTTAGCGTGTGATATACCATGTAAACATACGCCAGTAGTTAGAGTATTCTAATTAATTACTGAAATAACGATACGTCGATGCTAGAGTAGCTACTGTTTTTCAAATTCTACCATTCTTCCAGAGCTTTCAATCAGGGTGTGTAAATAGTCATCCGCAGACAGATCTGTTTCGCTGTATCACAGCCCATCAGTACTGTTAGACATCCGATTGCTTTTACCCAGAATTAAAATTGGTTCCTGATTTTATAATACGAAGGTCATTCAATGAATAAGGTGACTTTTCGGTATAAAGACATCTAATACAGATAGAAGCTTACTTTTTTTTTTAAGTAGTCTCTCAGCAGTGTCACACACTTTTTCCATCTGTGCACAAGCTTCCATATTCCCTCAGCGTAAAAATCTTAGGACTAATGTTTCAACCAATCGCTTACAGCACTTTTGATTTTATCGTCACATTCAAACTTCGTGCCTCTCATGAACGCTTTGAAGGGACCAAACAGATGAAAGTCTGAAGGGGCAAGGTATGGGGTGTAAGGGAGGAAGCAGTTCCCCGCCCAGCTCGTTGATGGTCTGCACCGTTTGGGCTGCTGTGTGAGGCCTTCGAGTAGGCAAAGTCATCATGAACAATTTTGTGTGCTGTCCCAACAGATAGGCTCAACGTCTTTGCATTGTCATCCACTGTCACCCTTCTGCCAGACTGAATGAGGTTATTGACTTATTCGATCACCTCAGGAGTACCTCACTTCTGTAGGCCTCTCAGGCCTGTCTTCATCCTCAACGCTGCTCTGTCCTTCTTTAAACAATTTAGCCCACTTGTAAACATTTTTCGGCTGAAACATGTGGTACCATACAGGGCTGATATTCTCCTACGAATTTCAACTGGTTTGCACCCTTCAGCAACTAAAAACTTGATAACTGACATCTGTTCAATCCTGAAGCATGCTTCTTGGTCGGCCATCTTTATTAATCTTCAAAACTGTCAAATTTTTTTTCTGCAAAAAAATTAAATTTCTTTGAAAAAGAAGTAAAGGAAATTTTTAAAAAAAAGTAAGGCTTTATCTGTATTAGAAGTCTTTATATCGAAAAATTCACCTTATTTATTGAATGACCCTCGTAGTTATTTAAAAAATATAATTTCTGAATTTCATAATATATCAAGATATATTTCTATTTATAAATATATGAAAAACATTTAAATTATATATAATTTATTATTCTCTAGGTTAATATGTGTTATTTGATCCTCTAGGGTCTTCTTCACCATTCACCAATTGATTTTTTAAAGTTTTGCATGCAGCAATTTTATTGCTTCCCGGAGATCTTCTTTGTTTTCTATTTCCAGATACATCTTTTTATGACAGAATTCAAATTTTTTTTTCTCTGGGGAGAATTAGTTATATTCCACACATTTGGTGCAATTGATAAAATTACGGCATTTTTATTGTTTCCCAGAGATATTCTTTTCTTTGAATATTGCTTTTCATTTTCAGATATATCTATTTTAATGATGGAATACAAGTTTCATTTTCACTGCTACAGAGGGGCTGAAACAATTATATACCTTTGATTTATTTGATACCATTACAAGCTTTTACATTTGTTTCTACAGATATACTTTGTTTGAATGTTGTGCTTTTCGCTTTCATTTTCAGATACATCTATTTTAATAATGTAATGCAAGATTCGGCGGACCTGAAATAGACTACCATCACCTGTAAATTTGTTGTTTTTCATTTTGTTTTACTTTTTTCAGTGCAATCTTATCGATTAAAAAAAAATTGGAAAATGTCAATATTTAAACAATTTTAGTGGGAGCTCAGTTTTTCATACAACGTAATTGTAAATCGATCCTCCTCTTTGGAACCACTCGCCGGTGCAACATTACCACCACCTGTAAATTTGTTGATTATTAATTATTGTCTTTACTTTTTTCAGTGCAATCTTATCGATTAATCCCTAAACTTTCCGACTGACAAAAAATATTTGTAAAAATTTCAACATTTAAACAATTTCGGGGATGCTCAGTTTTTCATAAGACCTCATAGTAAATCGATTCTTTGCAATTGACTTTTTTTGCTTGCGCCTATTCAACGACTGAGTATGTTTTTTAATAAAGTCATTCTTGCAGTTTCCGAGGAAGATGCCATCGTAAGAACTGAAGAACACTTGAAAAACATAAAAAACAAGATCAACAACTCGTTCCCCCCCCAAAAAAAGCGACCCCAACGCGAGTGGATCCAAAATAGAGGATCGATTTACTATAACGTTGTATGAGAAACTGAGCCCCCACCTAAAACTGTTTAAACATTAAAATTTTTCCAAATTTTTTGATAATCGGGAACTTTATGTAATAATCGATAAGACTGCATTGAAAAAAGTCAAAAAAAGAACAACAAATTTAAAGGTGGTGGTTCGAGTCTCCTTCAGGTTTGCTCAAGAATCTTTATCTCTCTGGTCACGGATCTGAAAACTATTCCAGATATTTTGTGTATGTGATACCATGAATGTCTCTTTTATTGCTACCGAGTGATAGTCTTTATTTGAATATTGTTTTTTATTTTAAGAAGCATGTATTTCAGTGATGGAATACAAGTTTTCTTTTTCTCTACACTGGAGAGGCTGAAGACCATTATACATCATGTTGTATTTACTGCCATTACTGTTTTTCTTTTTTTTTTTTTTACTGCTTCCCCGTGATATTCTTTGTATGAACACTGTCTTCTGTTATCAGATATATCTTTTTCAATTATGGAATAAAGTTTCATTTTTCTTACTCTTGCAAGGCTGAGGACCATTCAAAACTTTCTATGCATTTGATTACTTGCATGTTTATACTTTCCAGTGATATTCTTCATTTTCAGATACATGTTCTCTACACAGGTTGGGTTGAGAACCATACTAGAAATTTCGTGAATTTGATACCATTACTGGTATTTTTTATTTTTTATTTTGCTTTTGAGGGATAATCTTTCTGTAAATATTGCTTTCAATTTTCAGATACGTTTCTTTTAATTATGGAATACAATTTTTTTTTCTGCACGAGAGAGGCTGAGGACCATTCTAGACGTTCTGTTTGATACCATAACTGGCATTTTCATTGTTTCTCTGTTGTATTTCTGGATCATTGTTTTTTATTTTCTTATACATCGTTATTAATGATGAAGCAAACTTTCTTTTTCTCTACTCTGAAGGAACAGAGGATTAATACATACATTTAGTGTATTTAATACCATTTTCATTGTTTCTCTGCTGTATTTCTGGATCATTGTTTTTTATTTTCTTATACATCGTTATTAATGATGAAGCAAACTTTCTTTTTCTCTACTCTGAAGGAACAGAGGATTAATACATACATTTAGTGTATTTAATACCATTTTCATTGTTTCTCTGCTGTATTTCTGGATCATTGTTTTTTTATTTTCTTATACATCGTTATTAATGATGAAGCAAACTTTCTTTTTCTCTACTCTGAAGGAACAGAGGATTAATACATACATTTAGTGTATTTAATACCATTTTCATTGTTTCTCTGTTGTATTTCTGGATCATTGTTTTTTATTTTCTTATACATCGTTATTAATGATGAAGCAAACTTTCTTTTTTCTCTACTCTGAAGGAACAGAGGATTAATCCATACATTTAGTGTATTTAATACCATTGCCTGCTTCTTTTTTCTTTGCTTCCAAATGATACTTTTTTTAAAGTATTGTTTTTCAGTTTTACATAAGTCACTAAATGATAGAATTCAAATTTTCCTTCTTTCTTGTTTTTTTTTCTTGTTTCCCAATCCTATTATATAGTTTTCTAATTTCAGATATTTTTCTTTTAATGATAGAATGCAAGTTTCTTCTGTACTCTGGAGTATGTACATTGTGGTCCAGTGGATATTGGCTCCGATTCCAATTAAATTCGTTGTATTCCCTTACGCACAAAACCATTGAGAAAGATATTATTCAGTTGCTCCGCCCTCTACATATGGATTAAATAGTGGGACTGATTAAGTTCTATAGCCTTGTTTGGCAACTAGTCTACCTCAAAAATAAAAACCTATTGCAGAAAAATCTTCTGCCTAGTCAGTCATGGATTGAAAGTGACATGACAGTCCAAGTGTGTATCACGTATTATTCACTGAATAGAGGCAGACGACCATTCTACATAATCGTGTATTTGATACGATAACTCGCCTTTTATTGTTTCTCAATGATAATCTTTGTTTGAATATTGATTTCTATTTTCAGAAATAGTTTCAGAAATTTAAATGTCTGGGAAGTGTTTTAACAGAGGACGGAAAGCGCAATATAGAGTTTCGAAGGCGTATTGCCATGGCCAAGATTGCATTCCAGAAGCAGGGTGGATTATTAAGAGACAGGAAAATTTCGCTGGAAACAAAACAGAAATTGCTGGATTGCTATGTGATGCCTGTCTTTCAATATGGCAGTGAATGCTCGACAATCTCACCAAAGACTTGAAGCAACTGAAATGTGGTTCTACAGAAGGATGCTGAAGAAAACCATAGACAAAACATGTGAGCAATGGCGAGGTTTTGGAGCGAATGAACATGAAAAAGGAAACTGATACTTAACATCAGGAAAAGATAACGAGGAAAGAGGGCTTGGAGAATCTGATGCTCACGGGACGGATAGAGGGAAAGGAGAGACAAGGAGAAGTAACGCGTAAAACACTTAATGGACATAAGAAGATGGATGTCGGAGCGAGACTTAAGGGTATGACAGGAGAAGGGTTATTAAGACCTACAAATGATAGGAAGATGTGGAGGGACGTGATTGCTTACGTCCTGAACAGACATGGCATAAAGAAGAAGTTCTTTTAATGCTGGAATAGAATTTTACTTTTTCACTTTTGTAGAAGAGCTCAGGACAATTCTACAAAATTGGTGCATTTTATAGCATTACAGGCTCAAATTTTGCTTTCCTTTGTGTTATGGGGAAACACACCTATTCCTCAGATAATGGACCCTCCATTCTATATTAATAAGAGTTAACAGGGAGTTCTTGGGAAGTTCATAGGAGTTCTTTAGACTTATATTGAAGTTCAGTAGAACTCCTAAGCAGCTGATATAGTCGGCAGTTAGCTGAAAACTAAGGAGTCAGCTTTAAGTGGAAGATTACTAAGTTCCTAACATTTTGGGTACGTTAAGTCGATTAGCAACCTCCATAGCACGATTATAACCTTCAGTGTGAAAACTACTCCACAACATTTTGATATAATTTGTTGAATGCAGTTTTCTATTTTTCAGTTATATCTCTTTAATGATTAAAAATAAGTTTTATTTTCCTCTACTCTGTAGGGGCTGATGGCTATCCCATATATTTGGTGTATTTGATAGCAGAGATGACTTTTTGATCCTTTCTAGGAATATACTTTGTTTGAAGACAGTTTTTCATTTTTAGAATTCATCTCTTTTAATGATGGAATGAATATTTTGTTTTTTATCTTCTCTGGAACCATAAAAACCATTCTACAGATTTGGTATACCTGGTATGATAATTGACTTTTTGTTCATTTCAAGTAATATATTTTGTGTGAAGAATGTTTTCATATTTAGAATTCATCTCCTTTAATGATGGAATATATATTTTGTTTTTCATCTTCTCTGAAGCCATAAGAACCATTCTACATATTTAGCATACCTGGAATGATAATTGGCTTTTTGTTCATTTCAAGTAATGTATTTTGTGTGAAGAAGGTTTTCCATTTTTAGAATTCATCTCTTTTAATGATGGAATATATATTTTGTTTTTTATTTTCTCTGGAACCATAAGAACCATTCTACATATTTGGTACACCTGGTATGATAATTGACTTTTTGTTCATTTCAAGTAATATATTTTGTGTGAAGAAAGTTTTCCATGTTTAGAATTCATCTCTTTTAATGTGGAATACACATTTTGTTTTTCTTCCCTCTGGAGGTATTGAGGACTATTCTACAGATATTGTCTGTTTGAATCCATTTTGGCCATAAAAAGCTAAGCATAATTTGAAAGTGTAATACCATATGTACATACTTTCAAAACGAAAGCTTCCTTTCTGCTTCTATCATGATGGGGAGAAATCCCGACTCTATGTCGGTCCCTTGTTTTTTATGTTTTCTTTGAGGAATCATAATTTAAGTCTATGTAAATGTCATACTTCATTGGATGGATTGGATAATTCATCCAATGAGGTTTCACATTCATCATTAAAGATTACTATTGTTAAATCTATTTTTATCTACTGCTTCAAATATCTAAAAAAATTCTGCTTGTGATGCTTATGTGTTGTAGTTTACTGCCCTTAATTCAAAATTTTTCTTCGTTATATTTGAATCGACACTTCCTTCATATGATTTTCTGCTTGGCAATAATATTTCATGCTTTTTATTCTTTTACGTTTTCTCTAATATTAGGTCTTGCAGTAGTTATTTTTTAAAATGTACAATAGCTGCCATAATTATTAAGCCACCCCAGTGTTTTTAAAAATTATATATTTCATACAATTTTTAGTATTTATTGTCAAGTAAATAGTTCTAAATGAAAATAGAATTGTTCTTTTGTTAATACTGCACAATAACATGTGCATCAAATGAATTTATAAATATTTAATAATTAACTATATTGCAGTTTCATCAATGAAAGAATGAAGAAAATTTAGGGTGATTCGGACGAGTTCACCTTTGCTTCCTTGATTTGTAAAACTTTGCAAGGTAATAATAACAAAAGAACCATTCTATTTTCATTTACAATTATCCACTTAAAATAGTATGAAATACATAATTTCTTTTAAAAAATTGGGATGGACTAATAATTATGGCCGGTAGTGTATATATAAATAATAGACACAAACATATTGAAAATGTGAGAGGAAAGATTAAATATAAGGAAAAAACTTATTCGCCATAAAGTTATATCTAAAAAATATAACCACGAAATAGCTGGATATCGTCCCACGCCATATCCACGCCAGAGCCAATAGAGGAAAAAAATCAATTATATGCACAATGGGGAAAACATGCTGATAAGTTACAACCAGAGAAACAACAGTATAAATCACAGCAGATTGCATTCATATTCAGTAGCTCTTACAAAGGAATGGCTGCTTAGACTTAATATAAAGAGTCTGAAGCATATTCAGAGAATAAGGAGAATATGCTAAGCTGATTGCAGTAAAAATGTCTTTGGCAAAAGACTAGACACACTATTTATTAAGCTTTCTAAAACTGAAGAACCGTTAATATTAACAATCATGCCTATATGCACATGGAGGGTTATATGTTGTCTTCAACCACGTAAGAATGAAATAAAAATACTGTACAGAAAGGATCCCTGGTGGTTACACATCTGGAAGCATAAGCGCATGTGCTAGGCTCTGACGACCTCCTTAGTAGGCTTCTTCTCTCTTCTATGTGCCTTGTCCTTTCAGGACGTAGGCGATCATGGCCTTCCACATCTCCTTATCCCTGCTCTTAGCACGCTTTTTCCTGTAACATATCGCAGCCTCATTTCTGTCATCAACCCTTTAAATATGTTTCCTCTGTCTCTTTTCCCCTCTATCTATCCTGTTAGTATCAGCTTCTCCAAGCCCTCCTTTCTCATTGCACGTCCCAGGAACTTCAGCTGTCTCTTTCTGATGCTCCAAATTAATTTTCTTTTTGTTTCCATTCTTTCCAACATATCGTCATTGCTCACATGCTCGGTCCACGATATCCGCAGCATCTTTCTGTAGAACCACATTTCAGCTGCTTTAAGTTTTCCTTTCATCTTTGTTGATATTGTCCATCATTCTTCATATTGAAGAACTGACATCACATAGCAACCCAGTACTCTTTTCTTTGTTTCTATTGTATTAATATTTTACTCAGCTTCAATTCGCCTTTGGATCTCTGTGTCGCATTTTCTGTCTTCAGTTAAAACACTTCCCAGATATTTAAATTTTTGTACCTGCTTGATTTTAGTATCCTCCACCTGTAATTGGCATATTGGGCTGCTCTTTTTGCTGATAACCATGCATTCGGTTTTCTTGCAGTTTATTTGTAGTTCTTTCTTGTCACTCCCTTCAGCTATTTTCTGCAGGATTTCCTGCAGATTCCTTTCCGTGTCTGCAATCAACACTGTGTCATCTGCGTATCTTATGTTGTTCAGATTGTGGCCTCCGATGACGAATCCTGGTATAAAATCTAGGGTCCTCAAAATATTCTCACTGTACAAGTTAAATAAATTCTGTGAAAATATACATCCCTGTCTTACGCCCCTTTCTATCTTTGTATATCTGCAGAATTTCTTACCTGTTGGCATGCAGGCAGTTTACTGCCAGTAGAGATTCCTAATTACGCTAATGTCTTTTCCAAATATGTCGATGCTGCTGAGCATCCCCATCAATTCTTTGTGGCGTATTTTGTCGAAAGCCTTCGTATAATCAATAAAGCAATCTTCATTTGTGTTTCCCTTTCAGAGAGCATCCTAATAATAAATATGGCGTTCCTTGTCCCAGTGTCTTTGACGAACCCGCACTGTTCTTGTCTTATCTCTGACCTGATTCTGCTTCTTAGTAGACTTAGCATAAAAATAAATAAAATATAGAATCCTTCAATAAGGAAAGAAAGTGGAAGTCATCAAGTGTTAGGTTTTAGGTTATAAGTTTTCCCTAATAAATTGTTTCATGACACTTGCTCAGTAGATTAAATCGTTAGTTAGAACAATGTCTTAATGAAGGCTGGAAAAATTGTCGGAAAGCCTGCGGTTAATTGATTTTTCCAGTGAAACCAGATTCAACGAAGCTAAGAAAGACTATGAAACAGCCCTAAAAGATAGTAAATTGCAGGCAACAAGAAGAGAAACAAATACGTAAAAATAAACGTAGGAAAAATATTCATTAAGCATAAATATAGAGAAAAAGCACGCGAGAATTTTTAAAGAAGAGTGAATATAAAATAGATATAAAGAAGGCTAAAGAACATTTTAGTTAAACAGTTTGTTAAAATGACAAAGACAAAAATACAGGTTTGAAAAAATGTGGAACATTTTTATCTTTTTAGAGTCTCATTTTGAGACGATATCCACTGCATCAAAATGTACATCCACATTTCAAATACAGCTTCTAAATTGAAGAAATAAGAAGATTATATATAGAAAAAAAACACTAGAGAACTTTTAAGGAAGACTGAATGTAAAATAGACTTGAGCAAGGCTAGAGAATATCTTGGTTAAAACAGTTTGTTAAAATGACAAAGACAAAGATAAAGGTTTGAAAAAAATGTAGAAAAATTTTATCTTTTTAGATTCTTGTTCTGAACCGATATCCACTGGATCACAATATAATTGAAGAAATAAGCAAATTAAATATAGACAAACGCGCCAGAGAACTTCTAAAGAAGATGGAATATAAAATAGACTTGAGGGAGGCTAAAGAAAATCTTGGTTAAAACAGTTTATTAAAATGACAAAGATAGGGGTTTAAAAAAATGTGGATAATTTTTATCCTTTTAAATTCTCCTTCTAAGCTGATATCCACTGCACCACATTTCTAATACAGATTCTTCATTAAGGAAATATGAAGATTAAATATAAAGAAAAAGATCTAGAGGACTTTTAAAGAAGATTGAATATAAAATAAACTTGAGGAAGGCTAAAGAACATCTGGGTTAAAACAGTTTGTTAAAATGACAAAGACAAAAATACAGGTTTAAAAAAATGTAAAATATATTTGTCTTTTTAGGGTCTCATTTTGAGACGATATCCACTGCACTTCATTGCACATCCACATTTCTAATACAGCTTCTTAATTTATGAAATAAAAAGATTAAATAGAGAGAAAATCACGAGAGAACCTTTAAAGAAGACTGAATATGAAATAGACTTGAGGAAGACTAAAGAACATTTTGGTTAAATCAATTTGTTAAAATGACAAAGACAAAGATACAGGTTTGAAAAAATGTAGAAAATCTTATACTTGTTTGATTGACAGCAGCTCAGCAAACTTTTTCGTGTTTCTCATATCATTTTCCTAACTTCCAATACTTTGCTTAGTTTCTGGAAATCATCTTTCACTATTCCTGTGTGCGTTCTGATTTTTCTGTCAAATTATCATCTGTTGCTATAGTATCCGAATAGATTTCTATACATACTCGATTTTGACGTCAAAAATATATAGATCTTATTCTGAGGTTTTCTTTCTTGACAACTATGCATTAATATTTTCTTTTAATCATTTCACCCCGAGCAAGGCGGAAACGCCACTGATGTGCAGGGGGTTACATAAATGTAAAAAGATTAATTAGAAAAGAGTGAGGAGTACAAACTAGTTAGAAAGGAACAATAGAAAGCTGAGAAAGCAGGTGCGATGACAGATACATAGGTGGAGAGAAAGGGAAGGTTATACAGGGGTGGGAAGAGAGCTAGAGTCCAGTGGTTAGTAGATGAGTATTGACTTTGCATTTAAATTTCTGGAGGTTGTAGCCGTCAGGAAAGCAAGAATACGGGAGCGAGTTCCACAGGCGGGAAGTGCGAGAGAAGAAGCTGCAGGAGTAGAATTGTCGTCTGCATTTGGCTAACCTGACTGTGAATGGGTGGGACCCAGTTGCCAGTCTGGTTGCACGAGTAAACACCTGTTGAGGAGGCATCAGTGACTTAAGTTCGCCTGAGCAGAAGCCATGAAAGTATTTATAGAACAGACAAAAGGAGGCCACATTTCGACGATGGGGAAGTGGCTGCAGTCGAGCCGCCAGATCAGTACCTATCACATTACAGACTCTCTTTTGGGGCCTGTCAAGAACACTGAGGAGAACGGCAGGGGCACCTGACCATAAACGGCAGCAGTACTCCATCTGAGATGAAATAGTATTTACATTACTTACATTGTTCAAATTGTTTTCCTCGTCTTTATCGCCATGTTTACGACGTTTCGGAGTTGTACGCTTAGACCTTTTTTTAAGGACACGTGGCCCAGTAGACATAAACGTTGGATAGTTCCAGGCTACAACAGTGATGAATAAATAACTTGAAGAGTTAAATTAAAGGAAGATAAATACATGGCTACCAGATCGAAAAGAAGAGTGATATGCCCCCGCGATCGAAAAAAAGGGTTCGGCTTGAAATTCTTAGCACCTGAAGAAGATCGAAACGTCGTAAGCATAGCATTAATGATGCGCACAACAGTCCGAACGATGTAAATAATGTAACTATGCATTATTCATTCTTGCAGTTAGTCCTTTCTTATTGCTTTCCTTTACTACATTTCATTTTTTCTTGTGTCTGCCATCAACAGAGTATTATATAGAAACATTATTCCTGCCGAAAATAAATCCTAAAAGGACTTCTAATTATTCGAGAAATTTGCTTTCAAAATAAATTTTATATGAGAAAATGAACTTCTTTCGCAGAGGCACAGATTAATTTTCGGAATGCTACATATGAATCTTTGTTAGTTACATATTTTCAATGCTGTAGAATTTGATTAATAAATATTATCTAATAATATCTATCTATCTATATCACATCTCAGTCTTTTCATATCTATCTATCTATCTATCTATCTATCTATCTATCACATCTCAGTCTTTTCTATCTATCTATCTATCTATCTATCTATCTATCTATCTATCACATCTCAGTCTTTTCATATCTATCTATCTATCTATCACATCTCAGTCGTTTCATATCTATCTATCTATCTATCTGTCTATCTATCTATCTATCTATCTATCACATCTCAGTCTTTTCATATCTATCTATCTATCTATCTATCTATCTATCTATCTATCTATCTACATACCTAGCTATCTATCTATCTATCTATCTATCTATCTATCTATCTATCTATCTATCATATCTCAGTCTTTTCTTATCTATCTATCTATCTATCTATCTATCTATCTATCTATCTATCTATCTATCACATCTCAGTCTTTTCATATCTATCTATCTATCTATCTATCTATCTATCTATCTATCTACATACCTAGCTATCTATCTATTCTCGGTTTTTTCTATATCTATCTAATTTCTCTTTATTTCTATCTATCTATCTATCTATCTATCTATCTATCTATCTATCTAAGTCTGTTCATATCTATCTATCTATCTATCTATCTATCTATCTATCTACATACCTAGCTATCTATCTATTCTCGGTTTTTTCATATCTATCTAATCTCATTTCATTTTCTATCTATCTATCTATCTATCTATCTATCTATCTATCTATCTATCTATCTATCTATCTATCTATCTATCACATCCCAGACTTTTCATATCTATCTATCTATCTATCTATCTATCTATCTATCTATCTATCTATCTATCTACATACCTAGCTATCTATCTATTCTCGGTTCTTTCATATCTATCTAATCTCATTTCGTTTTCTATCTATCTATCTATCTATCTATCTATCTATCTATCTATCTATCTATCTAATCTATCTATATCGTCTTCTATCTATCTATCTATCTATCTATCTATCTATCTATCTATCTATCTATCTATCTAAGTCTGTCATATCTATCTATCTATCTATCTATCTATCTATCTATCTAATCTCAGTTTGTTCTTTTTCTATCTATCTATCTATCTATCTATCTATCTATCTATCGTTGCACTGGTTTATGCAGCATAATTGGAAGCATTAGTTCTACTTGTAATGTCTAATCGGATGCCTTTCTTTCGAGGCGATTTCATCTCTAAAATCTGACATTTGCTACATGCCGCAGCCCAAACGGTAATTCCCCAGCCGATATCTTCGATGAATCTTTCTGATGTTCGACTATCGTTCTTTCGGTTCGCGTCGCCGGTCATTGCATTTCACTATGAGATAGCATCCGTTCACCATATAGCGAAGCAGTCTCGTCACATGGGCAGCGATATCAGTATAGATGGCAGCGCCATTCTCCAGAGAAAATGTCGAAAATCGATGGGATTATCTCGTTCATATCTTAGCCCGGAAAGGGTTACCAAGGGACACTCTCATTTGCAAAGTTCTTCTGAATATAGCTTCTGATGTTTAACATTTGAACCGACATCTATGAGGATGTTCATAGACGCAGTTACTTTAGCGTGTCGTATATGCAGTAAAAATTCATATGCAGTTGGTAAATAGACAGCCGCGCATATTGACAGGGATTTAATTTCTATGTTTCTCTATTTATTTACTTAAATTATAATAAGCCATTTTGCAGTAAATTTTTCAGACGAATAACTTTTATATTTTATTTTGATGATTGACGAGGTTTATCTATATCATGTAATCGGGTTTACATCACTTTTAATAATACTTATGTATTGCCATCTATTCTCGCAACTCCAGCTTTAATCAATCAAGGATTTCTCTTGTGGTAAAGGGAGTATATATATATATATATATATATATATATATATTAAAAAAGAATTAATTCAAAGATGTTGAATGGCCATTTCGATATGAAGATGCCCACGGGGGATAACACATCACCTCAGCAACAGAAAAATCCTTTCAGAAACTGGAGAAAAATTAGTCTACTTTTCCTTTTTAAATAGATTTGCAAAGAAATTAAAAAATGAAAATAAAAATAAAAATAAAAAGGAAAAATAAAGGAAAAGAAAAAGTAAAAGAAAAAGATAAAATCAAATCAAATAAACAAGAAAAGAAAAAATTGAAAAAATATATTTATATATTTGCTCTGTAATATTTTATTACATGGAGCTCTCTTCGTGTATCATTTTATAATATTAAAATAAAATTTTTAATATTAATTAGGATCGGGTTTTTGGAATTTACCTTCCTGCTTTCTTCCCTTGGATTGATGCATCTGAATTATATATATATATATATATATATATATATATATATATAAAACGCACACACACACACACTATATATATATATATATATATATATATATATAGTGTGTGTGTGTGTGTGTGTGTTATTGTAAATTAATGAGGGTATATATAAATATATAACGTCTACGGCTATATCGTGTTGAATACACCGGTTCCCGTCCGATCAGCGCAGTTAAGCAACATCGAGACTGGTCAGTACTTAAATATGTGACCATTTGGGAATACTAGGTGCTGTAAACGTAAGGACCAAGAATGGTCCACCGGTCCTCCAGGTTTGGGGGTTGGGTGCAGGGTTAACAACCCTGCCCCGTAAAAACAGTTTGTTACAGCAACAAAAAGTTGCTGCCCTATGCACCATCTGGGTGTGATGGATAAATGATGATGATGATGAATATATACATATCCATAGTGTTAATTTAAGGATATGCCAATATTTGTTGGGTCATATAATGTCAGTTACAAGTCTTGCAAGATAGGAATCACATTGAATTAATAAATTTATATAAGTACGGGTAACAGAAAAGACCAAGAAGGGAACATGGTCCAGATTTGAACCGGTGTCAAAAAATAGACTTGAGCCAGTTTACATTGGATGAAACAGTAAACAGATCGGCATCGTTCGGGTTTATACCCTACTCTACAACTATCCAACAATTTTAATATTCTATTAAATAGATTATATTAAATGAATGTGCGTGGATAGCGCCGTGGATATGCAGGGACAAAAATAAATGTCCACTTCAAGGATTTGCAATACAAATATGTCATTTACAAGGAAAAAAGTACATGACTTAAATGGCCAAAATAAAATATATTTGGGATCAACCAAGTACACCTCATTAAGGTATTAATCCGTCTTTTTCCTCCAGCCATGGGTCAAATAACAGAACGAATTGGGTACTATAGCCTTGGTTGGCAACCAGTCTATCGCAGAAAGTAATGTCAACCTACTGCTGGAAAATCTTCTGCCCAGTCAGTCAAGTCTCTTTTCGAAACATGATGACTGACTGAATATAATAGGTAGAAAAGTAAGTAAAGCTTCTACTGGACAAAAAGTGGGTGACCGATTTTCTATTGTAATAAGCTGATCTTCTATCAATTAATATTAATATAATATAATATAATATAATATAATCGGTCGCTTCTCCCTCCAGATATAGGTTAAATACCAGGATAGATTGGGTTCTAGAATCTTACTTTGCAACAAGTCTAACGCAGAAAGTAATGCCAATCTACTGCAGGACAATCTTATGCCTAGTCAACCATGTCTCTTTCAAGACATGATCGCCTAAGCATGTATCACCTAAGGCCCTTAAAAGATTGACTGAAATAGAATAAAGGGAGAATATATGTCGACTGATGTATAAATCGCTTGATGCCAGGTAAAAACTTTCAATGCTAAATCCTGAAATTATGTGTCACGTTCTGAGAAACTTAAATTGTTGTTGTTTTTAAGTAATGAGAGCAAAAGCAAAACATAGCCAAGGAAACCTTTATGCCGTTAGCAGTTCTTCTTCTATGTGCCCTGTCCCTTCAGGACGTAGGCGATCATGGCTTTCCACTTTTCCCTGTCCCTGGTGGCTTTTAAAACGCTTTCTTCTGTTACACCATGCAACCCTCGTTCCATCATCCACCTGATTAGGTGCTTCAAATATGTTATATTTCCTCTGTCTCTTTTTCCCTCTATCTGGCCTGTTAGTATCAGCTTCTCCAGGCCCTCCTTCCTCATTGCATGTCCCAGGAACATCAGCTGTCTCTTCCTGATGCTCAGTATTAATTTCCTTTTTGTTTCCATCATTTCCAAGATCTCATCATTGCTCACATGCTCGATCCATAATATTCGCAGCATCCTTCTGTGGAACCATATTTCAGTTGCTTCATATTTTCCTTCATCTTCGAAGATATTGTCCAACATTCATTGCCATATTGAAGAACTGACATCATATAGCAATCCAGTCCTCTCTTCTTTGTTTCTAGGAAAATTGTCCTGTTTTTTAATACTTTACTCATTTTCCGGAATGCTTCCTTCGCCATGCCATTCAGATATTGGAGGGCATCGACATCAAATCAAAACAACCCACAACTAATAAAATCACATTTAAATCTGGTCTTAACCCATTACATTGCATTTAAATATACGCTTCTCTTATCATTTCGGACTCTCACGGTGTGTGATGGCATAGAAGCGTATTACAAATTTACGAACAGCGTCTGCTATTCAATGACTGTTATCGTCGCATAGCAATATTTTATGTCAACAAAGATAAAATCATCTTTGATGGTGTATGTCTTTATGTTAACGTCCCTGTAACCTCTCTGAAGATGGCTTATGTGAGCCGAAAGCTTAGAACCAGTATAATGATAAAAGATATCCAAATGCTGGAGAATTTTTTTCATTATTTTCACCTGAAATTAAAGCCAAAATACGATACTTAGAACGGCTCATGATTAAACATAAAATTAATTATCTGTTATATTTAACAGTATATATTTAAAAATTATCGATACACTAAATAAGTACACACACACACACACACACACACACACACACACACACATATATATATATATATATATATAAAGTGAAGTGAATAAAGAACGAAAAAGTATTAACAAAGTTCAAAACCTTAATTTAAAACTGGTCAATTTAGAAATAAAGTTATATATATATATATATATCTAATAAAGCGAATGTTGCGGGTTCGATCCTCATACTGGTTCGTCACCCGATGAGAACCATCTAAACGCGTAGCTTCGAAACGTGAAAATGTTTGTGTAGTGATACTATGAATTTATAAATCATTGTAACAACTATTACAATATATATATATATATATATATATATATATATAGATAGATAGATAGATAGATAGATAGATAGATAGATAGATAGATAGTCATCCGCAGACAGAACTGTTTCGTTATCACAGCTCATCAGTACGGTTAGACATCCAACTGCTTTTAACCCAGGATTGAAACCCGACCGAAGTGGCGTCAGTCGGCGATTCTAACTCTGGGTCATGGGTGCTCGGCAGAAGGAGGCAGACTTTTTGCGTATGATGTATCATACGCCAGTAACCAAGGTGCTAAAGAGAGAAAAATAAAAATAAATCTGAGCCGACGCTGTTCGTCCTTTGAGGGTTTTTATCAAGGCAATGTAGGATTTATTTTCTGCGTGTGTTTATATACAGAAGCTACGATTTATCAGGTTTTGTAAATTTGAGAACGATCATTTTGTTCCTCGAATTCGCACCTAAACAGACAACCAAAAAAAGATAATAGAAATCGAAACATTATCTGGTTCAACCCACCATTTAATTTACAGATAAAACCCAAAATAGGACAAGTATTTTTAAACTGATAGATAGACACTTTCCAAAAAGATCAGAACGAAACAAAATTTTCAATAGAAACAGAATCAAGCTAAGTTATAGTTTTACTAGTAATTTAGATAGTTTCATGAAAAAACAAAAATTCTAGAAATTTAGATTGCATTGTCCAAAACAAGACCACTAATAAAGAATGCAAATGCAATAATAAAAATAAATGTCCACTTCAAAGACTTTGTAATACAAAAGAAGTTTTTACAAGGCAAAAGTACATGACTTAAATGGCTAAAATAAAATATATTTGGGATCAACCAAAGACACCTTTAAGTCCAGGTGGTTTAATCACAGGTCTACATTCAAAATAGAAAAATTAAAAAACTGCAAAATTGGCTATCCACGTGTGGAAATTGAAATTAAAATATGGAAAAGGCCCAGACATAACGTGGAGTATAGTAAAAACAGCCAAACCTTACAACGGTGGCAAAATACGTAGACTGTGCCAGGAAGAAAAGTTAGCGATTTTGCTATTCCCAAACAAAAATGAACTACTGAATGAAAGAACAAAAATTATGACTAAGTGTAACCAAGTGTACTAAAAAATACATATTAGGTTTATACAACCATGGCTGAAAACGTTATAATTTCTTGTAATTTTAAAAATTGCACGTTCAAAAATTCCCTGTCACGTGAGCAT